>PVJX010016249.1:0-40746 GCA_004027295.1 Dolichotis patagonum
CTCCTACAAACAACCTCATTCTAGAAAATATGAACCACAGCATCACACACAAAGATACGGATGAAGTTAGACAAAGTAATCAAGGCTAGAGTGTTTTTTCTCTATCTTTAAATAAAATTAAAAAAAGAAAAAATTAATATATGAGTACATAGAGAAGGAAGGACAGAGGTTTTACTGAGTTGAACAAATAAATTTCCACCTGATAGAAGAAACAAAAAAAAAAAAAAAAGAAGTTAGACAAAGTAGTATTGTTTTTAAAAAAGACCAGAAAAGCCAGTCATGCACAGAGGATTCTGCTCCCTAGCAGCAACTGTGCGCTACCTCCTGACCGGCTGTCTCTTTTTGCTGCTTCCCTTGTGCACAGGGCCATAGAGCAGCTGACTAATGGACTGACTTGATGGTAGATGAGGCCAGCATCCTTGCAGAGAAGTGAAAAACATGAACAGGCTTCTACTTTTCATTTCATAAAGTCACAAAAATAAGAGACCCACACAGGAAGAGCAGCACCCTTGCCCCACATAAGCAAGCAGGTCCCCACCACAAGTGCAACACCCCTGACCCAAGGGCAGGGCCAGCCAACAGCTCCAACCCAGGCTTACATTTTGTTTCCCCCTGACAAGAAGCAACAGACCTAATCCTAGAGGAGGACATTGCCAAGGAGAGAAAGGAGCAACCAGATCTTACAACTGTGGACATACATCCAACAGCCCACTTGAACCCCACTCTGAGGACTACAGCAGCCTGAGCCCCGAACACGCTCCCCATCTACCAGCTGAGCAGGGACACACCCTGGGGGATGGACAGAGGGGCAATATGGTACTGCAAAGGCACCTAAAAAACTTATAGGCCCTAAAGCTAGACATAGAAAATTGGACTGGATGGACCCCAAGACTGAAGATCTTGGGAAAAAAATCACTCATTCAGTAACTAGGAATTATTTCTATGACTCAGTATTTTTTGACTTTTCTACTTAGTATTATTTTTGTCTTTTCTTTATTCAGCTTATTTTGGGGGTGGGGGTTTTTCTCCCCTCTCCCCTTTAGTTTCTTTTATCTCTTTTCCCTTTTCAGCCTTTTCTCTTCCTTATCTTTAGTTCCTGTTTTTGCTCTTTGTTTATCTTTTTCTCTTTTTTGTTCATTCTTCTCTGTAACTGCTATCACTATTAATTTTCTTTTGCTCCTTAAGAAGTGCCCCTAGCTCATTTTCCTCTCCTCCTCATATCTCATTAATTTTTCAAGTTTTGCTTTTTGTATTTGTGGTTTGCCACCTCTCTACCTTTATTAGTATAACTGCTAAGCTTTATAAGTTAACTAGTTAACTTTACACTATTGCTGTTGAATGCTGTCCTACCAATACTGTTAGTAGAAGTAAAGTTGTTCCATTTAGTAGATATTTACTGTGGGTTGATAATAGGTCAATATTTGGTTTATCTTAGTGATCATACCATAATTACATGGTTAATTATATGGTTTTCTATAGTTAAGAGTAGTATTTTATCGGTCTTTAGGGCTTGTCAGTATTCAGTTTGTATTTGATGCTATAATCAGTGCAGATTTTATAACTATAGCCAAGTTGACACAGCTGCTGCTATTAATTGTGGGATGCCAAAAATTGGATTATCTTGGTGTCATTAACAATACTGTGGCCCACTGCTGGAAAACTGGCTACTGGACCAAATACGCTGCAACCTCCCAGCTCTATTAACAAAAGATGGTTGAATCTTGGGTCAGAGGCAAAGATCAATAATTGGCCATGCCCAGAGGACACCACTGAAAAGTAGACATTAACTAAAGCACACTCTATATTAGAAACAAAACTTTCTATCCCAAACAACATGTGAGTCTCAACACAACAATAACAACAACAAAAAAAAATAGAAACACAAGACAAGCCAACAAGATGCCTACAAAACTCTCAACTCCTCCTAAGCTAATCTGTGCATCATCAAAGGGGAAGGAAACCCAAAATCACATGCTGAATTATTCAAAATGTTATCAGGGTAAATAATAAAACAGAACAATAAAGCATTTGGTAAACTCACCAAGGATATAAGTAACAAAATTGAGCAAAATAAATAAAATGATTGGTGTTTCTAGAGAAGACACTAATAAAAGGATAGAAGAACTAAATCAAATGATATAAAGCATACATTACTAGCAAAGAAAAGAGTCAAAATCCATGAAAATGCTCAAGAAAATTTAGGAGATTAAAAATTCTATTGAACGTATGGGCAGCAGAAGTGACCAATGTAAGGACAGAGTGTCAGAACTTAAGGACAGGGCTATTGCAGTGACCAATTAATGGAAAATACCTTAGAAACAAGAGAACATGGAAAGTTAATCTAACAGCTCCTAGGTGATGCAAGAATACTAATTAATTGGAATTAATGAAAAATCAGGAGATTGTACAAATGACCTAAAAAAACTATTTATAGAAGTAATAGCAGAAAAGTTTCCAAATAAGGGAAAAGAATTTAATATACAGAAAAGCAAGGCATATAGATACCAAATAGTCAAAATCTGAAAAGAACTTCTCCCCACCACATTATAGTCAACTCCTGGCAGTTTAACAGAAGAAAATCCTAAAAGCAGTTAAAGAAAAGTAATGAATTGCTTTTAAAAGAAAACCCATTGGAATTACAATAGACTTTCAGATACAAACTTTAAAATCTAGGAAATCTCAGAGTGAAGTGTTTCAAACACTAAAAGGAAACAATCTCCAATCCAAACTGTTATAGCCTAAAAAATATCTTTCAAAATTGATGGAGAAACAAGATACTTTCATGATAAAGAGCACATACAGAAACTTATGACCACCATACTAACCACTTCAAAAACTTCTCAAGTATACTCTAGAAAGAGACAGTGAAGTGAACAGAATAAATAAAGTGAACAGAAGAGACAATGAAGCTAGCAGAATGAATACAGCAGATAGAGTGGGTGGTTAATTAGAAGAGAAAGAGAGAATCACAATAAGAAAATAAGGCAATGACAGAAATTGGTAATATTAGTACCTATTGATAATAACTCTCAATGTGAATGGTTTCAATTCTCCAGTCAAAAGACACAGACTAGTATAGATGAGTATAATGGATCAAGAAACAAAATCCAAAGGTAGTTAGTATACATGAAATACATTTAACCCAAAAAGAAACATGTAGACTAAACATCAATAGACAGAAACAATATTCTATGCAATGGGAACCCCTCCAATAAAAGCAGGTATAGCTCCCCTGTATTCAGACAAAGTGGACTTTAAGCCAAAACTAATCAAAAGAGGGGTTAAAAATCACTGCATATTGGTTAAGGGGTACAATCCAACAGGAAGAGATAACAATTGGTAATGTATTTGTACCAAAAAATAGTGCACCCAACTTTAGAAAACAAGAACTACTGGACATAAAAGACCAGATAAGCATAAACAGAATTACAGGGGGAGAACCTCAGTACCCTACTATCACAAATAGACAGATCAACTAGACCAAAAACAAAAAAAAATCAACATAGAAATATCAGAGTTAAAACAAAATCTTTGAACAGACTTAATAGATACATATCTATATTACATATGTGTATATACATATACATAAAACAACAGAATGCACACTCTTCTCAGCAACACATAAAATTTTCTCCAAAATAGATCCCATACTAGCCAAAAAAGCAGGCATAAGTAAAGATAAAAGAATTAAAATTATGCCATGCATATTATCACATCATAGCACAATAAAATTAGAAATCAATGACAAAAGTAAAGGTAGAAAATATTCAAGTGCATAAATAATACACTCTTTTTTAATTCATAATTCAAAAAAATTTATTAGTATATTTGCAATTCATGCAGTTTATAATCATCTTGCAGAGCAGTTACATATTACAGTTTTCTTTTTTTTTTAACCCCTTTCCTTTCTCTCTCCCTCTCGCTCCTCCTCTGGTTCCCCTATCTGTTTCTGCATACTTCATGATATTATGTGTCTTAGCTCATTTATGGCACAGAGTATTTAAAATAATTGGGGCCATTAGGTTCCTGCACATGGCATATCTTTATTCTTTTTATTTCGCCTTCCCTTCCTTCTCATCCTCACTCTTGCTCCCTTGGACCACTTGTCTATTGCAAGAGATCTGTCCCCTTGTCCCTTTCTATCTATCCTTTATTATTTTCTTTGTACTTTCACTCAAATGAGAGACACCAGACAGCATTTAAGCTTGTATTTCTGATTTATTTCATTCAACATATTTTCCAGGTGCATCTATTTTCCCACAAATGTCTCAAATGTGTCATTCTTTATAGTCAAGTAATATTCTATTATATATATATTTTTTTTCTTCATCAAATCTATTGAAGGATATACCACCTGCTTCCAGGATTTAGCTATAATCATTACACACTCTAATAAATTGAGTTATAGAAGACATTGGGCTAATCTTTTTTTTTTTTTTTTTTTTTTTGGTGCTGGGGATTGACATTGGGGAAGAAGTAAGAAAGTTTCTATAACTAAAATATAAGGTCAGACAAAATATCAGAGCTTTTGGGACACAACAAAAACAGTCCTAGGAGAGAAGTTTATAGCTGCAACTTCCCACATCATAAAAACAGAGTAACCTCAAATAACCTAATAATGCACCTCAAAGTCTTAGAAAGACAAAAAATAATCCAAAGCTAGTATGTGGAAGGAGTTATAAAGATCAGAGCAAAAATCAACGAAATTGAGAAAACAACAAAATACAAAGAATTAATGAATCATAGAAGTGGCTCTTCAAAAGAATAAACAAAATATACAAACCCTTAGCCAATCTAACCAAAATAAGGAGAAAAAAATATTTAAATCAATGCAACTAGAAATGAAAAAGATGAAATCACAATGGACGTTGTCAAAATAAAAAAAATAATTAACAACTACTTCACAAACCTGCATGTCAATAAATCAGGTAAGTTCCTAGATCACATATGAATTACCAAAACTGAACCAAGAAGATTTTAAAAGCCTGAATAATCTAATAACAGGCAATGAAATTGAAACAGTAATCTAAAAAATCCTACCAACTAAGAAAAGCCCAAGTCCAGAAGGGATCACTGCTGAATTCTACAAAAACTTCAAGGAAGTTTACCAGCAATATGCCTCAAGCCTTTTAATGAAATTGAAAGGGAAACAGTACTCCCAAAGTCATTCCTGAAAGCCACCATTACCCTGAGTCCAAAACCAGACAAAGATCCAACCAAAAAGAGAAAACTATAGACCAATCTCTATTGAAGACAGATGGAAAAAAAAAATCCTTAACAAGATACTGGCAAACAATGCAATGAATCATCAGAGGTCATACATTATGACCAAGTAGGTTTCATCCCAGGGGATACAGGAAAGATGGCTCAACACATGCAAAGCAATAAATGTAATACACCACATACACAGAAGCATGGACAAAAATCACACACTCTTTTAACAGACACAGCAAAAGCCTTTGAAAAAAATCAAACATTTTTTCACAATAAACACACTGAAGAAAATAGGTATAGAATGATCCTATCTCCATCTGATACAGTCCATTTATGACAAACTTACTGCCTACATCATATTTAATAGGGGAAAACTGAAAGCTTCCCTACTAAAGTCAGGAAAAAGACAATAAAACATGTCATGTCATCCTATCACCACTGCTGTTTGATACAGTACAAAAAACGTTAGCCAGAGCAATTAGACAAGAAAAAGAAGTAAAACAGATATGTGTAGGAAGAAAAAAGTTAATTTTTCAGTATTTTCAGGTGGCATGATCCTCTCAACAGAAGACCCAAGAAAGTGTACAAAAAGACTCTTAGAATTAATAACCAAATTTGGTAATGTAGCAAAGATACAAAATGAGTCCACGAAAATCAACAGCATTCTTGTACACTAATAATGAACCTACTGAAAAGTAAATCTAGAAGAAAATACCATTCACAAAAGAACCAAAAACTTAATACTTAGGAATTAATTAAGGAAATGAACAACCTCTACAATGAAAACTACAGAACTCTAAAAAAGGAAATTGAGAGGACATCACATCAATGGAAAGATATCCCTTGTTCTTGGATAGCAGGACCAATATAGTCAAAATGGCCATACTTCCAAGATTGATACACAGATTCAGTGTACTTCCAATTCAAATTCTAACAGCATTCTTCATAGAACTGGAGAAAACAACCCTAAAATTCATGTGATAACAAAAAGCAATCTTTGATAAAAAGAGCAAAGCAGGAGGCATCAGAGTCCCAGATTTGACGTCACCCTACAAAGCTACAGTGACAAAAACATTGTATTGGCACAAAAAGACATGAGGATCAATGGAAAAGATGCTTCACAAACAACCCTAAGTTCGTTCAACTACAGTTACATCAAAGGCCAGGTTGGCTGTGGCACTCAGTAACCAGATTGATGCCATTGGGAAAGATGTGGACAGGAAGCTTCCCACCATACCGGGAGGGGGTTCTCAACCATGGCTGTGCTGGCAGCAAAGGTAGGTGAGCAGGCACAAATGGGATGGCTCCACGCCTGCTGCACAGGCACCTGCCCATCCTGTCTCACATTCACCCACTCATTCTCTCACCACGAGTGAAACACATAGGGTAGGCCCTCCTCAGTGAAAAGACCTGATGGGCAGAAATGTGTTGCCAGTTGACTCTGGGAAACACTATTTCAGGCAACAAAAGAACATGCACGCAGGCCCAGGAGGGCAAAACCAGATAGTGAAGAGCTCTGTAGGTACCATCAGTTTACACTTCATCTCAATGATGACAATAACAACAATAAAGAAACAACTCTGAGCAAAACAGGAGCATTCAGATATAGATGTTTACAGAAACCATGCAGCTAGCTGCTGCTATTTGTGGAGATGGACCCAAAAGCTGCCCTGGAGGGTAATGGCACAGGCAGAAAGGAAAAGCAGCACTCGATACATGATTGGATGTAAGTAAAGGAGGATCCAGAGGTGACTCCGAAGTCTCTGGCCTGAGTAAATTTGGTAGTTCAGAATGGAGCAATAATTATGAACACAAATACTGTGTGTTGCCAGGACGCACTGGGCAAGTCCCGTGGTGTGAGCTGGTGGCCTGGAGAAAGGTGGGTGCTCCTGGTGACCCACTTTAGGAACCAACCACACAAAAACGAGTGTTCCCTCTACCTGCACATCAATATCTTGCTCAACAGGTGGTAAGGATGTATTTAACAAGCTTCCAACAGAATCCAAAGTAAACATTCTTCTACAGATACAAAAATATAAAAACAACCCAAAGCCCTGATTAAAAGAGCAATTTCTGCAAGGAACTTTAAGAAAATAAGACTATCTTAAACAAGCAATATTCTGAAGGTTACAGGTATCATTAAGTAAACACTACTCATCTTACATAAGCAGGTACATTCCCCCATGATCAGTACAGAGCTGAAGTAAAAACAGAAGCGTCATGGGTGTGTTTAGAATTAGCCAGTAAATTCAGAGGGAAAAACATGCAGTTGGGTGTAATAGAATAGGAGGATAAGATTGGCCAGTTCATCTCTCAACCTAGGGTAACCTCAGGGGAAGAGGGGAAGGAGGATTGTATAAGCTCAATTGTAAGGCAGAGTATTATAAACTATGAATACTTCTATGGCCTTTTCTATCCAGCTAAGAGTAGTTCTACTGAGACCTTTAAGATGGAAAAAATATGGAACCAATTCACAGCAATCAATATATTAAATATATTATGAATGGCGAGGTGTGATGGTACATACCCATAATCCCAGCACTCTGGGAGGTTGAGAATGCAGCTTATGCAATTTAGCATGGCTGCAGGGAATTAGTGATCACCTCTAAACTCTAAAGTTTCCCATTTAGAATACTGCTAAGATGTTTCAAAATTCTAGTAGGCATCTTTTGGCATCTCTAAAGACATATATGCACACAAAGCTTCCATTTTGAAGTAAAATCATGAAGACCATAGCCACACAAAATAAATCAGTTTTATTTTCAAAACTGAAGATGATCTCAACTGACTTTATGAAATGTATAGAGATATAAAACATCACACCCTTCTCTAAGTGAACTCACTGTAAATTCAACAGCACAGAAAGAACTTCTGGGAGGCTTACAGGTTGACAGGGCACTGTTTGACTCTGGTCCACACTCTACCTGCTGGGAGTGAGGCACTGGCCTAGGTCATGTGATACTACCAATGGCTACGATGGAGAGCAGCAAGCAGATTCCCCCAGAGCAGTTTCTTCACTAAGCAAGTCCCCATCCCAAGCAAAACAGGAGTTAGAGCATCTCCAAGGACAAAATTGTAAAGAAAGAAAATAACATCCATGAAGTAACCCATTTTAGTTTTCTCTTGAGAAACTAAAGCTACTTTAGTTTTCTATTTCCTTTATTTTGCCTAGGAAATATTCTGATAATAAATGATAGTATTTTTGGAATCTAAATATTTTAAATAAAATAAAAACCCATAATACTTAGGCAATTGAATCCAATTATCTCTGAGTGAAAACTCAAGTTTTCATTCCAAAAATACACAAAAGTTAACCCCCCCAAAAAAGGATTCACAAGTAGAAATGTCTATGCAATCATCTCATTTGTTGATTTGGGAGGAGAGTTTTAAATTTCTCTGTGGAAAGCAGCTTCCCACTATTACTGCTTCCCTGACACCAACTTTCCATATGAATTAACAGAGCCTCTTGCAGTGTACAATGTCATTTACTCAAGGGTCACCTCACTGGGCTCTCACCATGAACTCTAATGCAGGTCTTATTCCCATTTAGTGACAGAGGAAGCCGAGGACCTCAGAGTAGGTGATCCATTTTGGGTTGTCTGGGAAGGTGGCACCACACAAACTCAGCTCTTCTTTCACCACATTGTATGGCCTGCTAAAGCAATTTCCATTTTTTGCCCAATTAAAGATAATGAGAAATAGCTGCCAGCAATTTGTGGTTACTTACACATCTGCTGCCAGCAACTCTAATGCTTTTTGGTACCAAGAGTTAGGAGGAAAATAAAGTTTTCACACCTTCATGTGCAGAAAGTTTAATTCTGAATATTCTAGAACTATACCAAAATCTCTGGACAATGAAGCAAAAACTCAATATGGCCTGCTTCTACTGGCTCTTGATTCATTAGGTGCACCTGCCCTCAAGTACTATGCCCAGCTAATTATCAGAGATCATGAAGAAAAAAAAACAGCAGATCATGCTCAGACTGGGCTCAGAACCTGCAGCACAAGCACTCAGCATGAACCAAAGCCACAGCTAGCATGGTGCCCATCACCCACCCTCCCACCAGGAGCTGCCCCCCATGTCCTAGGTTAGCACTGCTGCTCTGCCCTCAGATCGCCCCAACAGCCCCAGCATGTACCAAACACCCCTCTCCTGCCCTCTCCATACCTAACAAGCTTGTTTCTGCCTTTATAAAACTGGGCATAATATCTGAGCTGCAAAACAATCAAGATAATGCAAGTTATCTTCATCTTGCCTGGCTCAAGGTAAGTGTTTGCTTGATGCAAATAAACGGCTAGGATGCCCCTTCCGCCAGGGTGGCCACACAGGAGACATTCACAGTCGCATCTGCCAACCACTGCCCTTTTGGCAGCCCTGGTGGTCGCTCATACACAGCTCCTGGTTAGCCCTCCTGGCTAACTGGTAGTTGAGTGTTCTCGAGTCCTAAACTCTTTCCTTTCCTCCTTGAAGATATTTTTTAATCAGCAGATTAAAGGGCCAAAAATAATGGCAAAGCCATTTTCAGCACTTAACATATCATTGCAGCAATATCACCAATGTATAAGTAATAAACTAAAAGTTTTATTCAATATAACGTAAAAATATGGTTTACACCATTTTTAAATTGTCAGTATGATTTTTTACTATATTTAAAGATAATTAACTTAAAAACATGGTCCTTAAATCAAACCATCTATTCCAGCAGTTTTTCAGAATGATTATTGATTTATGAAACAAAAGACAAAAAAAGCACAAAACATGAATGAAAAATGACTTATTTTTTTAACTTAAAATCCCTTTTTTGTTTAGTGTTTTGTTTTGTTTTGTTTTGTTTTTTGAGACAAAGTCTCACTATGTAGTTCAGATTGACCTCAAACTCATGGCAATATTCCTACCTCAGCCTCCTGAGTGCTAGGATTATAGGTATGTAGCACCAAAATTAACTTATTTAAATAAAATAAAACTTAAAAATTTTGCCAAACAGTAAATGCCACAGACTAAGGGCAGTATACCACTCAAGCAATTTCCCAACCCAAAAGAATCAATAAATAAGTCAATAAGAAAGATAAAAACAAATCAATAGCAAATGTAAGCAAATAATCTGACCATGCAATTCTCAGAAGAGCAAACTCATTGTACAATAAACACAAACGAGATGTAACCTCACTAGTAATCAAAGAACATGCACATTAAACAACAAAGGAGCCACCACAATTTCACTCCTGTGATGGACCAGAAACACTGTAGTGTAATATTACCAAGTGTCAGGCTACACCATGACCGGCACTCCTGTACGTGGCTGGCAGGAGTGTGAACACATGGCACTGCTCTGGTAAGCAGTTCAGGACTATCTAGTAGCTTGAGAATGGAGAACACCTGCGCCTCGGGCCTCACAGGTGTGCCTTGTCTTCCAGGGCAGTGCTTTCCAGAGCCACTGCTGATGAGCTACAGCGGCAGGCTTGAGGGCCTGTGAGAAACCCATGTTCTGCAGCACCAGCCCAGACCTACTGACATGACTTAAGGTGGGTTTTAGGAATCCTCCGGCACGTATGACACATGCTAAGCTTCACAACCAATAGAGAAACTTCTTGCTTGCTCTGATAATAGACTGCACCAGAAGGGTACAGGGACATGGTCCTTGATGCACTCTCTAGGAAGGTGGTATGAAAGGACTTGGTCAAGGGATGGTGTGGGAACAGTCTGACTTCCTCGAGGGCACATGGTTGCACATATATGCAGAAAAATAAAAGCTCACAGAATGTTTAAATAAAAATATATAAAATATATAGTAGTAAAAACCAGTATGAGAATGGGTACAATCATTTATTGCACAACAGTTAAGCGAAGTAAGGGATGAGCGTAGCTCAGCGGTAGAGTGCTTACCTGCTGTTTGTGAGGACCTGATTCAATTCCCAGTATTAAAACAAAAATAATGTAAACACAAAGCTTACTGTTGATGAAACCACCGTGAATTATGGAAACATTTAACAAAGCACAACTACGTTTCCCAAGAGTCCAAGACGAAGTGGATCCAAGGCATTCAAGATTGTGTGGTGCTGCTCAGGGGTGGAAATGCTGCACACTGAAATTAAAGCCTTTCTCGTCTGTGGCCCAGAGAACCCTAGAGCATTTAAGATCATGAGCAAGCATTCACTTCCCATCACAGCAAGAAACAATGACATCATCATTTGAAGACTGCTTGTCTTGTTAATTTTCTAAGAAAGCCTCAAGGAAAGCAAAGCCAGTCTAAGAGAGGAGCCATGGGGGCTGTGATCACCAGCAACGTCTTGGGGAGAGGCTACCCCAGCCATGTGGAGTTTGTGTCTTACCACAGCTTGCCCCTGGTGCTGGACAAGATTTAATGTTTGCTCTGCTGGGTTTTAGTCTGATGCCCTGTGCCACTGTGTTGGAAGTGCTTAACTTGTTTTAACGTCCTTTTAACTTTACAAGGATCACAGCTAAAAGTTCATTTTAAGTCTCAGAACAGACTTTGGACTTGGATTTTTCAGCAATGTTGAAACTGTTAGACCTCTGGCAACTGTTAGAGATGAACTAAGTCCATTTTGCATAAAGGGATACACACGAGTCTTTGGGGGCCACAGGTGAAACATTACTGTTTATATCCCCCCAAGAGCTTCACAGGTGGAGCCTTTGGAAAGTGAGGAGTATGGAGGTTTACAGATGACAACATGCTGTTGGCAAGTTGGATCTGGTCAGAAGAGCCGGCCACTAGAACTGGCCTGGGACCTGGAAGGGAGTATCTCCCTCCTGGGCTCCTCCTTTCACCCTCTGCTTCCCCACAGCCAGTGTGGGGACAGCTGTCCTCTGCTAGGGCCCTCCACCCTGCCTTGGAGCAAGCCAACCATGGACTGGTCCTTCTACAAACTTTGAGCCCAAATAAACCTCCCTCCTGTAAGCTGTGGGTGCTGGATGTTACTTCTCAGAAGTGAGAAAGTGACTGAGACAAGGCCCCACCTCCTAACAGCACATTCAGCTCTGGAAGCATGAACAGATGGATCTTCTGATGAGCACAGCAACCCCATGGTCCAATCACCCACTCATGTATGAGAATTCTGGGGGACATTTTAGATCTAAACCACAGCAGCAATGATCTGTGAAACCATTCTATTGTCATGTTCTGTGCAGTATTCACTAAATCACATGAGAAACTCCACACTTTAGTATCACCAGAGCTTTGTGTTACATTAGATGATTTTTCTAACTATGGGCAAACAGTTCAGTTCTGAACATGTTTCACAGTAGACTGGACTAAGTGATGATGGTCTTAAGGTTAGCTGTATTACATGTATTTTCAACTTGCGATGTTTTTCAACTTACGGTGAGTTTATCAGGTTATAACCGCAGCAAAAGCCAAAAGAGCATCAACAATTCTTCATCCTTATGAGTACTAGAAAACTGTATTTCTGTGTAAGAAGAAATCTTTTGAAATGACTACAAGGTTTTAAAACTTGAATCTTTGTGACCTCTAGTGGTAGCGTAAGTTGCTACAATTTAAAACAATCAGAAATAAAGTTTGATTCAATGTATTCTTGGTTTAATTTGGTTTTCAAAATCCTCTGCTTCTAGAAGCTTTTAAATATTCCTTAGCTGTTGTTTTAGGAGCTCTAAAACAGAAAAGATTCACACCATGGACTTGGGTTTAGAAGAAGTGAAGTTCTCCCAAGGACCCAGAATGTGCCTAAGCTCCCAGGCTCAAGAGCCATAGAGTATGCAACACACATTAGTGAGATCTGCCCTTTAACCCCTGCCCAGCGCTTGGGCCCTCTGATTAACATGGAAAAAATGATGCCACTCAGCACCCAGACTTTCTTGGTTCCCATTCGACTTACTCTGTGTGGCTGCTCCCTACAACATTCCTGGATGTCCTAAGCCCAAAGAGAAAGGCAGACATGGGTGCCCAGCAGCACAGACGGCTGAGTTCCCACATCTGTTCTTGAGTGAGGGTGATGCGTCATGTAGGAGAAAACTCCCCAGCAGGACAGCAGAGAACACCCTTTCCCCACCAAAGTCTCATCACAGAAGTGTGGAGCACAGGTACCCCTGAGCACCACCTCCCAGAAATCTGGAGAAGCCCTGACCCATTCCCAGCAGGAATCATCCCTTCTCAGGCAGGGCAGGCCTACGAGCCTGCTCTGCCCGAGAAGGGCTCACCCTAGAGCCCAACGGGCCTCCTCCTGGGCCATCTTGTTCTGCACTGACACCCACATTCTTCGAGCTCACCTCTTGCCTCTGTTGACTGCTTCAGAAACTCTCTTTCTTCTTTCCACCTGACGAAATCACACAAATAATCTTGTATCAGGGAACCAAACAATATTTTAAAGCTACTTTTAAAGCCCATGTACACAGTTGTCTTTAAAAGGGAGGGAGCACAGCCCAAATTTGGAGGGAAAAAATACAAATCAGGAGTCATGATCTGACACTTGAAACAAGCAGAGCAATTTATTGATCTTGGATTGGTTGATCCTACAAATCTTGATCAATGCTTAATGCAACCTAAAAGTAAATAAAAAGTAAATATGCTTTAATACAATGAAAACTGAATGGCTACAAGTCAATGACAATAAGAGTGCAAATAATTTATACATGACTATGTAAATCAGCTTTGTGAGTTTCAGGAAATGTCAAAGAATATCCAAAGAGAGTAAAAGCATTGATTGTTTGTGAGGTATTTCTATCCCTTCCTTGCTCTCATCCCTTTGCATCCCTCTTGTGAGGGGCCTCTTCCTGTGGCCACGCCTCCTTCAGGTGTGGCTTCTCCCTGAGCCCAGTGACCTTCACTTCCTGCCTTCCTAGGCGCCCGGCTCACGCCTCTCACCTATTAGCTCAGATGCCCAAGACCCTGAATTTGAACCTTCAGCCAGGCCTCTTTCCTGGCCTCGAGTGCTCTTCTGCCTCTTGGTCCTGCACATCCCAGAAGCACCTGGAAGTTGCCCTCTCTGTAAGTGGAGTCCTCTACTTGCATTTCCTGTGTTCCTTACCCACCAGACAGTAACACTGCTGGCCAACTGCCCAAGGAAGGCGGTCGGCTTCACTCCTGACTCCATCTCTCTGTTTTCCACTGAGTCAATCTCGAGCACTCAGGGCTGCTCTCCACTGTCTAACCCTGCTCATCTGACATCTGAGGACAGCAGCAGCCCCTTTTCCACATCTGTGCCCGCCTAATCCACTTCCATCTTATAAAACACAGCTCTAACCCCTAAAACCTTTCAATAATTCCCACTGTGCTCAAGTCTAAACGCCCCAACATGACCTACAGAACCCCCATGGTCTGCCTTCTCCACCTCCACACCACACACGTCAGCCCTCAGGCAGCAGCCTTCCCTCCTCCGTCCTCTGGCTCATCTCAGGCTGAGTCCTTGAGCTTCGCCTCCAGAAAGACTTGTCCAGATGAGTCCAGCTCTCCCTGCTTGTCCCTCAGACCACTTTCCTGCTGTTCCATGACCCCTCTGGAGGGTGTTCTGTTCCTGGTTACTTACTACCTTGCCGCAGTGTAAGATCTTCCAGACATTTAATACAGATGTATCCAGAGTCCTCCCAGTCATGTCCTGAGCAGCTCTTGAAAACATCCTTCACATCAGACCCCCAACATCTTGTCCAAGTTACTTCGGATTTCTACCAAAGCCCCTACCTGGCCTCCTTGTATCTACTTCCCCATTCTTTTCCCTACACTGTGCAGTGTAATCAAAACATATGGTTAATATTTAAATTTTTAAAAAATGCATTGCAGGAAAAGATGCAGCCATTAATCCTCCCAAATATCCCTTGCTTATCTCACTGTTGTCACCACTTTCTGAAGCATTTCTGAAAGTTCTCTGTCATCAAAGTACAGTGACTAAAGGGCCAGCCAAAGGAAAGGTGGCTCATATAATCAGGCTGTGTCCTCACACACCCTGTTCACTAGACCTGTTACCACACAGCCTGTGGCTTTTCCCCAAAGTCAAAATGACCATGAAAGCTAAATGTTCTAAATCAGTTCAGGACACTGAGGCAGCCACGACAGTACCACTAATGAGGGCTTCCAGAGCTGCTGCAGAAAGTCATGAGAATGCTGGGATGTGTCCTGAAGCAAGAGGGAGGATTCTGAGGGGGGACTCACAGCAATGTGTCCTATGTAATAATGTTTTTAATTAACATTTGCCATATCTTCTGACCATACCTTGCATAGTTAGAAGGTCTTTCTAGGCTCAGTTCCCATCGCTTCAGCCTCCACTGCCTGCAAGATCAAACTTAAGTGTCTGAGAAGAAATTAAAAATCCTTTTCCTGAGCTCTCCCTGCCTCATCCATCTTCTCTGACTCTAAACTCTCTCCTCCCTGGGTCTTCACCACGCCTGGGGTTCCTGCGTGGAATGTTTCCTCAGCCTCCCATCCCAGGGGAAGATGCAGATTTGCCAGGGAAGTGCTTCGGAGAGGGCAGAGAGCACACCTATGTCACAGTCAGAGCCAGCAGAACTAGTTTGCTCCCTGGGAAGGAAGAAAACGCTCACTTCCCAACCAACTTTGGCCTCACACGTACTCAGCTTTATCAAAATAAAAAAGTTTTAAAAATCGGTTTTTCACAAAGTATTTTGAAACTTACATCAGATAACACGGGCTCATCCACTTCTTCCACTCTGCTCAAGTTGGGCGCCCCGAACCGGTCACTGATTTCCGCTATTGTTTTGCCTGCCTCTTGAGCTCCTTCCTACAATCACAGAACTCGCTTTTACTGTATATAATTTAAAAGTTAATATATTAATTTTCTCTCAATTTTGCTATAATATCTGAATTTAAACAGCAAAATTCAAAATTCTTAATGGCATTAACCATTACCTGTAAATGGAAAGAGATTTCTAGTAGTAAGTGCTAAAATACATTTTAAAAATACATTCAGTTCAGATGAGATCGGGTGTGTGTGTGTGTGTGTGTGTGTGTGTGTGTGTGTGTATGAGATAGATAACTATATACAAATCTGTTAATTCATAAAAAACAACAGTTTTTGGTTTCATTGTTTGATCACTTTTTCATGCCTATATCTTGTAATCTGAACAACTACTTTGAAGATGACAATATGCAATATATTAACTAGTGTTAATTTCCTATTATTTTGTTTTGAAAATCTGTATCATAGTTGTTTGTTTTAAAAAATTCCAAAAAAAATTGAGAAACTTAAAATGTAGGATTTGTAAGTAATTCTGTGACCAACAGCTTAGTACATTCTAGCTTCTAAAACACATACAAACACTGAATTCAATTTTTACCCATTTTGAGATTTTGACTATCGCAAAATATATATTTGGACTATCATTCTGGCAATACCCTTATTAAAATGTGGGCTACTGATGCATAAAAATTAAGCTTTATATTCTAGATCTTCATGTATTTCACAAAACAGCACATCTTTTCTTCTCACCTCTTGATGTAAAGCATCTTCACTCTTGGCTATATTTTCCATATTCATTCTCATCCCCTAGAGCATATAAAAGTTAAAAAAAAACTATACTTCATTTTGATTCCATGTTTAATTTTCAAGCCTTTTACTTTTAAGGAATGTTTTGATTAAAAGTAAAAATGCTGTCATGCTTTAAAAAGTTATCTTAATACACTTAACCCTAAACTACAGATCTCAGTTTATTACTCCATACTGACAGAAGACAACTGTACTTTTTTTATAATTAATTTTTAAAAAGAAAAATGAGCTAAAGTATTAAAATTGATGTAAAATTATTAGGGAATATGACAATGCACAAAATAAAAACTCTAGCACAATCTTAGAGTAAGAGATTTTAAAGAGAAGTTGGAGTTAATGCGACTTTTATACATATAAAGCAGTAAATATTTCTGAAGGAATTACACATTCCTAAAGGAATTAATTTTACCAAAGTTACCCTGTACTACCACAGCCTTCTCTTAGCAATACTCTCAAGGATGCTCTGAGTGTTGTCACAGGCCAGCTGGGGCAACCTCTCTCTTGAACCCAGCCAATCCTGGCTGGATGTACAGCAGGATAACCTGGCAGATGCTGAGTGGATTAAGCTGGGTGACCAGTGGTCTCACAGTCATGCACAGGGTCACCCTGCTTCTGCAGACATGCCATAGTCAACTCCATTCTCCTCAGGACTTCCTATCCTGCACCCTGGTGGCTGCAGAGGGATGTCCCTGTTCCCAGCCCTAGAGATAGATGACACAGACTAAGCCAGTCAGAATCTTTTCCTCAAAATTCTTCTCTTAATTGAAACAACCAAAAAAAAAAAAAATAAAGAACGGAAAAAAGAAAGAAAGAAACTAACCCATTCCTCTAGGGTGGTAGAAGCCACAGCATGAAACTCAGGACCATTAAGGATACATTGCTCAGAGCTGGGTGTGCGTGCAGACTTTGACCAAAGAACCTAATGAACCAGCAGAGGCCAGCAGAGGCAGGCCCCCGCAGCACTCCCCTGTTCCCATGATCTGGAAGGTCCCAGACAACCCTCATCCTTCAGTTTAGGAGTTACATGCCTTCTTCAATTCAGGGCCCTTCCAGTCCTATTCCTTGGAGAATGACAGCTCAAACTGTGGGTCTGCAGCCACAGATGCAGCCAGAACAAAGGACAAGGGCGAGGCTGGGATGTTCATCAGGGGAGACAAGCAATGATGGCCCAGAGGGACATGGCTTGAAGTTACTGTGATCCTGGCCACAGAGGCTAATGATACCTGAAGAGAGTGGGTGTGACCAACCCTTTGGAGTCACAAAACTGAGACAGTGACTTTCAAGCACTTAAATAGAGCTGTCACCTCAGAAAAAAAAATTAAATTCTCCTATTTTGATCTTTTCATTCTTTCATTTTTTGGTCACTGACACATCTGAAAAGAAAAACATGCTTCCATACCTGTGTGCAAATGTACATATCCAAGTGCTACTTCACAGACTCTTATGACTTCAGCATCTATACTTTTAAAATGATTTATGAGTATTTGAATTTATTCTCTAAAGTTCCATCCTTTTATTCATTTCACTTTTTAAAACTTTGAATGACTCTCATCTAAGTCCTTAATAAACACAAGGAGCATATTCTATAAGCCTTGCTTCTAATTTCAATTTGACTGTGGAGTCAGTAAGGAGAGTAACACTTGAGTAAGAGACAGCAGCCATCCCCTCAGTCCCTCAGGAGTTTGGCATGTATCGCACACACTCTTCAGCTGCCAGGAACTGTTGGGCAAGCGGAAACGGGACACCATGTACATATAATCAGAGAATACAGGTTTTCTTGTAATGTCGTTGCATAGTTTAATAAAAGTAAATACATTTTGAAAATGCAAACTATTATTAGTAGATCTAACATGAAGAAAGGAGACATGTGATATCTCAGAGAACAAACACCCTCAATATCACAAAAAATTTAACCTGCAACATTGGCTACCATAATGAGCCAATTGATATTTCTGAAACATGTAAACTGAGACCGAATAGGTTACACAACTTGTTTAGGTCACACAGCTAATATGTGGCAGATTGGTAGACTATGAGTCAACTGGCCTCTTACTACAATAACCAGAAAAAGTTTGAGAATTCTAAAAGGTTTAAAACAAGCAGACATTTATGAAACTTCGAGTTACCTGGTCTAATTGTTCCTGCGCTCTCCCAAGCTCTTCTATTCTCTGTCTCTCTCTTTCTTGCATTTCCAACTCCAGCTGCAATGCCAGCTGCTCCTGAATATTCAGAAATATATATATACCATATTGCAGGCAGATTAATTGGAAGGAATTAATTCTGTGGCTTCTAAATGCCCCATGATCATTTTGTTTATACTCGCCTAAATTTCAGAAGCTTACAGAAATAAATGGCCACTGCCACATAACTCTGATTGTATTAGGACCCTTTTGGTGAGAACAGGTGGATAAAGAGTAGACATTGGGAGCAACAGCCATAACCACTTTGGAGCAAGATAAATGACTCTGCATGCTTTCTCTTGGCTGATGGACCCAGTGCTGCACAGTGATTTACTTCAATGTCAACCCTGAGTTAGAAGTGACTGAGATATGGGGAAACCAGTCTCAGCCTCCAGCTCACAGACCAGGACACTGAAAGACCGCTTTTCCTTATAGCCCAGTCTTGCTCTCACCTAAGCCCTTCTCTGCTGATCTCTGTCTCTTTCTTTTATCTCTTTCTGCCAACACACTTGCTTAACTGGCCACAAAATCTTCTCCAGAACAGTATTCTATATTCCACCTCTCAATACAATGCTTTGAGTGCAATGCATAAATTAATTGTACTGCTCAACACGATAAGGCTAGAGAAATGCCCACTATGTCCAGCTTTCATTTGTAGTACTGCCAAATTTTATCTAAGTAAACTAAAGTCGATGGAGCAAAGACAGCTAACTGTCTTCCCACTAGGGTGCAATTGGTCTGGGGAGAGAGAGTTGCTGACAATTCTCTTTTCTGCTAGACAGGGAACAGATTTGAGCTGCAGGAGTTTTAAGAGGCAGGACGATCTTCATGCAACCTATGTGCAGAGCTCATTTCCCCTGTGTCTGTGAAAAGCTGACTGTATGATTCACTATCTTTACTTCTGAATGTTACCCACTCCCCCTGACTATGTTCCTCAACCTCATCCAAAAGAGATAAGGTTTGGACCCCCTGGTTAATTTCAGAGCTCCATCCAACTGATTTATTAAAACACCCCTCCTAAGCCACAAAAGCCATGTTTTACAGAACAACTCAACAGTCTACCTCTTCTAAGAAACAGAAACATCTTTTCCGCTCAGGGTCTTCTTTCTGCTCCCCTCCCGTCTTCCCTGCTTTCCTCACCAATGCATCCACCACGGCTCTTGCTGGGGTCACCAGTGGCTGTGGATGAGCTCTTCTCAGTCCAGCCTCAGGCAAGGCAGAGCGCTCAGTCCCACTTAATGCCCTCCCCTATGCTTCTGCCATAGGACAAGTTGGATTTTTCTTTAATCCCATCACAGCTGTTTCCACAGCACAGAAGCAGCACGTACAGATAAAGTAAGGAGAGGACAGGGCCATAACTAAGAGACCAGAGCTGAGGGGTTTTTAGCACTTAGGCTATGCACACCAAGGCTGGCACTGCTAGTTCCAGGATCCCCTGACCCTTCCCTTCCATGCCTCACCTGCTGAAATAAGAGCTCCTCAGCTTTCAGCCTCTCCAGCAATTCCCGCTCTGCCAGTGCTACTGCTCGTTCACGCTCCAGCTGAGCCATTTCCTTCTGTCTCTAGCATTGTTAAACAACAATAGTACATTACCCTTCAGAGACCAAACCCTCTGAAAGCAACCTTAAAAAGTATCTTTATCAAAAATAAATAAATAAATAAATAAATAAAAAGTATCTTAATCACCACAACAGGAAAAGTGAATTATAAACTAAAATCAGTCTATCCATTTGAAATTGCACAATCATTTGATGAGATGTATTTTGTCTGAAGAAAGCACAAAATTAAAAGCATATTTTGAGTATGACTAATAAGCATGTGAAAAGGAACACTACAAACGTGTAGGGAAAAAACCACACATGAAAGAAAACTCCTAAATATCTAAATAGAAGTCATCTTTAGTTGTTTTTTTCTATGCCTTTCTACTATTTATGTTGTCTAAGTTTTTGTACAACAAACATTATTTTTGTAACAGGAAGGATATAGAACCTTTAAAAACAAGGCAAACTTACATTAAAATGTTATTTTCTTCAGATTTCCTAAAAGAAAGTGACACTTACCAGCTGTTCCATTGTCACATTTTCCTTATACTTATAAATCCACAAAGCTAAATATTCTATTGGATCCACAGGGTGAACTCTTGCCACTTCTGCAAGACCCTGAATTAGACATGTCCCAAGATGCTTTTGAAGATAGGCCGATTCCATTTTTAACTCTTAAATAAAATCCTTTTAAAAAAATAACCATTTCGCATTAGTTCAGGAAGCTTTCAATTAAGGCACAATAGGAGTAATGTCTGCTGAGGCCAACAAAGCATCACCAGTCATGGCACAAGAAACCTAGACCAGGAAACTTCAAACAGTTTCCAGAAGGGCTTCTTAGAAGTGATTACAACTTAATGTACTTTCAAAATCCTAAAGCATGGTCAGGTCCAGTCCAAGAGAGAAAGGGGCGCTAGACGACTGCAACATGACTCTGTCCTGTCACCCTCACAGCACACCTGAAGAAACACACACCACTGTCCCCACCATGCCTGCAAGAAATCCTGATTTCTGCAGGAACAGACTAGGACACACAGTTGGCCAATGAAGCAGACAGGGTTTAGATGAACCTCTTGATTCCAGAGCCCTAGGTCAATGAATCTACTGAGATCTTCCCCCTAAGCCATGTAGGCCATGTTTACAAACCATCTCTGCACTCCACCTCTTTTTAAAAACCCACACATTTCCAAGGCTGAAAAATAAAACTGTAGCTGCTGCAGACAATGGGTGAGGCTGCTCAGGATCTGGCTTCTGGTTCCTTTTCAGTTCCCTTGAAGCTACCTCCCTGGTCCCCAGTGCACCCAGCACTCCCATTCCGAGGAACAGATTGAGCCTCGCCCTACGCCAACTCTGCCATTCTTGCACATCCTGATGATCCCACCCTCACTCCCCATTCAGAAAGTTCTCCTCACCTGCAATACACAGAACTTGAGTTTCTCCAGGTACCTCAGGGCAGTGTCTCCTCTGAACACCGCACACGGCACAGATCCTGTTGACTGAGAATTATGTGAGTGAGTGTGTGTGTGTATGTGTGTGTGCCTGTGCATGCCCATGCCTCTTCTCCCTCCAGGATAAGAGCTCCTCTATGTTCTTAAGGAGTGTTTCAATCACTGGGCTGACACAGCTGCCGCTCCATGGTGGCAAGTGAGTTCCTACACTTTCCCAGTTAATATCCTTGTCTTCTGCAGTTATAAAGACAAACAGTAATAATCTTAGACCTGATTTTTTGACAAAATGTAACAACTTTCTCTCAAGCTCTGTTTGAGAAAACAGTTGCTCACTTTCAAATTACCCTTAATATTTTATGAAATCCAGACTCTTTTGAGCTCCTGATGCAATGTTTCAGTTACTCAACAGCTATGCTCTGAGTGCCTCCATCAGGTACCATAGGTACTAGGGATACAAAACTTACTGAATGAATGGTTGTGCAGCCCCCACTCATCTGTTAAAATCCTAACTTCCATCTGCTGCCTCCTGATGGCATCAAGAGGTAGGGCCTTTGGGAGATACTTAGGTCATAAGGGTGGAGGCTTCGTAAATGGGATTAGTGCCCCTAGAAAGAGAGAAAAGAGGTCCCTCCTGTTTTCTTCCACATGAGCCCTGTGGAAACTAAGAAGTGGGCTCTTAACAGACATTGCACATTCCAATACCTCAGCTTTCCAGCCCCAAAACTGTGAGAATTAAATCTGTTTTAAGGCCACACAGTCTTTAATTACTTGTCATAGCAGCTTGAACTCAAATAAAAGCAGACAATCTCTGCCTTCATGGAGCTTCCAGTGAAAGGGGAAGAGAGATATTAATCACATTCAAATCGATAAATGTAAAACTAAAATTGAAATAAGTGTTATGAAGAGAAGACAACTGTAGGATTTAAACAAGTCAGGGAATATTTGTCCACAGGATAAACAAACAAAATTCAGAAAGCAAAAAGGAAAAGCCTTGGCAGCTCCAAAGGACAGAATGCCAGAGTCTGGGCAAGTCCCAGGATAAACGCATTTAGCGTGTAGCTCAGACTTTCAGAAACACTAACATGCTGGGGTTCATCCCTAGGCCCCCATGCTGCAATGCACCACGTGATGGTAAGAAGAAAACAACATGATGCAACCTCTTCAGAAGGGGATTTGGCAAAATCTAGAGAATCTCATACCTATTTGCCCTCTGCCTCACAAATCTGACTTCATGAACCCTCTCTCAAAAACACACTTGCAATCATACGAAACGGCATCAGCATGTGGTAATCTGCACTGTCATGTACCACAGTCAAGCCAGGGCAGCAACTGGAGGTTCATGAGATGCACCAGACTCTTGTGCAAACAGAAAATGTGGATGCTCCCGAAAAAGGAGAGTGGCCCCCAGGACACAAAGTGCAGGCAGAAAAGCTCCATGCTGACCTCATTGAAGCCGCCTTCCGAAGCAGTGTCAGCAGTGGGAAATGAAAGTGTATGTGAGTGCACATGGAGGTAGCCTAAAGACTCTGAGATCTGAGTACGAGCTGCACAAATGAGCTGGTGTCCTGTCAGGCTGGCACTGCTGCCTCAGCCACACAGAGAGAAAAGCATTCTTGCCACTGGCTTTAGAGTTTTCCTTGGGACCTCTTCTAAAGTCAAAGCTGCTACTTTGTCTCACTGTCATGTGAAGCAAGTAACATAAAAAAGGAAGTGATTCTTGTTGCTACTCCAGAGGATAAAAGTTTCAAAAGGAACAGTGGGCCCCCAGAGAAACCTCTGGTCTGAATGTCCAGCAACTTGAAGTCTCAGATTTGGGGGTACTTGATGTCTGTTTCTGTCTTAGCAACTTTTCTCATTGCTGAGCCAAAATACCTGATGCCCAAAGATAAAAGAGGAAAGGTTTATTCAGCTCACAGTTTGTAGAGATTTCAGCCCGTAATTGGCTGGTTCCAAGGTGCAGTGGCATGGCAGAGGGCAATCGCAGAGGAGAAACAGCTCATGGTGGACAGAAGACAGCGAAACTAACAAGGGACCTTAGCAACTCCTTCTGTCCCCATCCAACCCCATGAGGCTTTGGGGGGTTATCTAGACACCATCTGTAACAGTCTGGGATTCTCAGTGGGGCCTGGGTCAGGTTCCTTGGCCATCTATTAACATCTCCTGTCCACCAAACACTGACGATATCCACTCCTCCTACTGTGGTGGCGGTGGAGGGGTGGTGTTCTACTGCAGAATGAACTCTGGCCCTTCACAATGAGCTACATCCCCACACCTTCTTTTATTTTATTTTGAGACAGAATTGGCTATATTTTAAATTGCCCTGGCCGTGTTCCAACTTGTGATCCTCCGGCCTCAGCCTCCTAGGATGCTGAGTTTACACACAAGTACTGCTTTCCATATACACCAGTAGTAACCTTAGCTCCCCAAAAGCAAGCCTCTTGTCCACAGCCCTGGCTGTCTTGGCCTGAATGAGCCCACAAGGGAACCAGGGCAGGGTTGCCAGATTTAGCAAATAAAAATACAGCCTGTCCAGTTAAATTTACACTTCAGAGAAACTACGAAAAACTGTCTTTTGGTACTAAAACATAACGCATTTACCTGAAATGCAAAATCAGGCATACAGTTTTTGAGGTATTAGCGATCAATCCCGGAGGTGGTCCAACACTGAGCTACAACCCTATCCCTAAATAGCCCAGGAGGCCTCAGAATCGCATCCCCACCCTGGGCCTCGTAGACACTCAGATCTCAGAAGCCCCGCGGCACGCAGTTTGCAGTTCGCCATCCCCCCTTAGGGATTTCCCGTCCGGTCTGCTGAACAGCCCCTCCCCCCGCCCCCGACCCCCAAGAGTGCTGCGCGAGAAGGGAGGGAGAGGTATGGAGGTGCCGCCGCCGGATCTCGGGCTTACCAATTCCTCTCGGCAACAATGAAGGTCCGCCAGGGGGAGTTGCCCAGCCGGGAGCGCAGCCACCGAGCAACGTGCTCAGGCAGAGAAACGGCCGTCCCTCTAGGCGCGCGCCCGGACGCACGCGCAGCTTCCCCGGGGTAGGCGCGTCCACTGCTAGGCAACGGCAGCGCGCGCGGAGGAAGGACCCTGGGCGGTGAGCTCCGGGCTGCCCCGGCCTGGCGCGGGGCGCGGGCGGCGGGGCGCGGGCGGCGGGGAGCGGACAGCTGGCAGCGGGGAGCGGGCGGAGCCTGTGGCGCACGGTCGGGAGGGCGCGGGCGGACCGCTGAGCCTGGCAGGCGAAGGCTGTCGGCAACAGCAGGAGCACCGAGCCTGGCCACCGACCGCCTCGTGCTCAGCGCCCGCCCTGGCGCCCCAGTCTCCTCCGTGGGCCCGGCGATAGCTCGGTTCCCTGGTGGAGGTTCTCCCCCTGGTCGTTCCGTCGGACAAGCCCAGCGGTGCTCCCCGGTGAGGCCTTCATAAACCCCGGAGAAGCCAAGCCTTGGGTGCGGACCGCGGGGCGGAGGCAGCAGAGCCCTCGCTAGGCCAACGAGTGTGAGCCCGGCGTCCCATGGGGTACAGGTGCGCGAAAACCACAGGTGCTCATCGCCCTGCCTATTGCGCGCAAGTTCGAGATCAGACAGCACCGGGTGAGCAGACCCTCTGGGAGCTTAGGAAAGCCCCCAAACCCACGTGCTCCTCTTCCTGCGCCCCCTCGCGCCCCAGCGGTGGGGAGCAGCGCGTAAAGGAACCTCCCTCTGACCCTGCCTCTGCCCCACCCCGCGCCTCTTTACTTTGAGGAAGATCTTCAGCCCAGGTCCGCTGGCCTGGGGGTCGCGGTTGGCCCTGAGCCGTTAGAGAAGGTGCTTTTTGCTGACGAGGCTGGTCACACCTAAGCAGCAGGGCAGCCACCCAGTAAGTCAGTGAGGGGGCAAGTCCCAGAGACTTTTGCAAAACTGGCCCTTCTGCTCTCTGAAAGGATGGCTTTATGGGAATAAAGGCAAAGTAAGGTCTGTACCTGCCTATGATTTGAGCCCTGTGGGGAAATGTAGATTCTGCACCTTCAGCTCTGGGGTGGGACCTGACAACCTGTCCTCCCGCATGCACAGATGGCGGCGCAAAAGGGGCGCAGAAGACTAAAGATTGAACAGTCCAGCACTGCAATCCCAGCACCCTGGGAGGCTGAGGCAGGATTCCCAGTTTGAGCCCAGCCTGGGTGATTTAGCACCTTAGCAAATTAGTAAAACTGTATCTCAATACATACATACATACATACATACATACATACATACAAAGGGTGGGGGCTAGAGATGCAGCTCAGTGTGAAGACCGTGGGCTCAATCCCCAGTACTGAATAGAAATAAATAAATAAATAAATAATAGATTTTTTTTTTTTATCCAGGTCATTGAAGGCCACGGAGCCACCAGGGCAGAGATACCCCCATCCTCAACCTCTACCCCAAATGTAGTGCTGTAAACACTAGTGCATTCTCTATAGTTCTTGAGGTCAGAAATCCGAAATGCAACTTACAGGGCTAAAACCAGACAGGGCCAGTTTCTTCAAAAGACCATTTCTCTTGCCTTTTTCTGCTTCTAGAAGTGACCTATGGCTTGTGGCTCTAAGTCACATACCTGTCTGCCTCACCTGAAGGTGTCCCTCTTATAAAGACCCTTTCAATTACACTGTACTGCTTGGGTAATCTACATCACATCTCAGCATCCTTAATTTAATCACATATTCACAGCCCCTTTTGCTACCTACAGTAACAATTCGATAGGTCTCAGCTATTAGGACATGGACATCTTTGGGAGCCATTATTCAGCCCTAAAATAAGGACATTCTGTTACTTAGGTTTCTTTTATTTAAAATCAAGGAAGTTAATCTTGATAAGTTCCATTGCATAAATTACAATTTGCATTTAATTCAATTTTACCAATAATATTCTTTATACATTTCTTTTTTTCTAGTGCAGATCCAATCTAGGATCCTGTATTAAATGTATTTTTATGGCTATATCTTGGTTATTTTTCACATCGCTAACACAAAATACCTGACATCCAAAGTTAAAGGAGGAAAGGTGTATTTAGCTCAGTTAATAGAGGTTCAGTCCATAGTCAGCTGGCTCCAAGGCAGGGTGGCATGGCAGAGGGGCATCATGGAGAAGCAACAGTTCATGGTATGGCAGGCAGAAGGCAGCAAACAGGAACAGCAGCAAGCAGCCTGCCTTTCCCTGTTATCCTATCCAAACTACCAGCCTTTTGTGTGGTACCGACCACACCCAGGGTAGGCCTTCCCTTATCCACAGCCTTATCCCAGCAACACATCCTAAACCCAGCCACCTCTGAAAAGCTCCACCTATGACCACATGAAGTTGGGGGAAGGAGGAGGGAGCATCTAGATACAAGCCATAACAGGCTGCTTAGTCATCTTTCTTATTTTTTTCATAATCTTGACAGTTGGAAGAGTACAAATCAGTTGCAGACATTCTCAGCTTGGCTTTGTTTGAAGTTTTAATTAGATCTAATTTTGCATTTGTTCAGAAAGGTGTTATAGTCCATATAAAGTAAATTCCATCAGGAGGCATGTGACATCACTTTGTTCCTTTATTGATGATGTCTAATTTGATCACTTGGCCAAAGTTGTGTTTGTCTAATATTTCTGTAAAATTTTTTTATTTTCCTTCCTTTGTCACTAGGAAGAAACTGAGACTATATGAACTATATCTTTTTCCCCATTTATTTACTTACTTGTTTTCATATACATTCATGGATATGTATTGTTTTATGAGATATAATCTGTGAAAGTTGTTACAATTAAAGAGGAGTTGCTCAAGCCAAGTCCTAACAATCTATCAGTGAAGCTGTGAGGTTATGACGGAGGGATTCTCCTCCACACGTGCCTCGTAACAAGAACTGTCAAAAGAGTCTAGCAGAACCACCTCCTGCACAAAGGCCACCACAAGTGGTACAATTTAGGCCCAAATGTCTCTCCGAAATCTGTGTTTGCAAGAGGACTGGATCAGGGGGTGCCATACTAACCAGCAGACTCAGTCGTTGCTCAGTTTTAGCTGTTTATTATCTCTACTAGTCATCTAATTATTATGAAGCACATAGTCAATCAAGTTTTCCTTCATCCAGTGAGTTATTCCTCATCTATTTAAACCAAGACTCAGAGAGACTGGGCAACTTGCTGAAGATCACACAGCTGTAAGTGGCAGCTTACCAGGACTGGAACTCAGTTGACCTTGGAGTCCATGTTCCTAGTACTCTACATTACTATCACTCCTAACTTCACATTCTAATTTGGACCACGTTACCTTTCTCTTGAAATTTGATTAATAGTAAGTCTTGGGGCTCAACACATTCTAAGTAGCTACCTACTTAAGCACTAGAGTGAAATACTGTGTGCAGTGGCTACAGGGCACAGCATTTTCCTTCTCTGTCTTCTCCAGAGTGTTTCCATACTCCTTAGTAAAATCTTACCTATGTCATAGACTGTAGTTTCCAACTTCACAATAGAACTTAGATGGAGGTTTAGAGCACACCTAAACATTCAGTCACTTTCTGCCTACTCAAGGATAGAAATGTGTGGGGAAGATAAAAGCCTTGGTCACCCCTAACCCTGAGAATCAAGCTCCTCTCACACCTAATGAGCCCAGGGTCTGTCGTTGGACCTAATCTAACTGAAGAGCTTTAGAGAAAAGTTCATTTGAATGTAAGCATGATGGGCAAGTATGAATTCATTAGTTCTTTTAACAAAGGAAGCATTATGGCGCAGAACTCAAAGTCTCCCAAAGGCCATGTGGTAAAAGGCACAGTCACCACCTGTGGCAGTACTGGGAGATGGTTAGACCTTTAAGAGATGGTTCCAAGTGGAAGGACTTTAAGTCCACCACATTTAGCACCATGCTAGAGTCTGCATCACAGGTCCAAAGCAATGGAACCAGCCATGGGCAGAAACTTCTGAAACCATGAACCAAAACACATCTTTCCTCTTTTAAGTTGATTTGTCCCAGGGATTTGTCACAGTGATACAAAGGTGTCTATAACAGAAAATTGATGCCAAGAAGTAGGGTAATTGTTGTGATTATCCTTGACAATATGGTTCAGATGCCTTTGGTACTGGTTTGCAGGAGGAACTTAGAAACCTTTGGAGAAGGAGGCTAGAAAAGCTTGGGATGGTGTAAGCAGAACGATGAGCAGCTGTTCTGGTAAGTGCTCGGAAGACCAGAATGCTGACAGGAATAAGAAGTGCAAGTCCAGGCTTGTGAGATTTCGGATGGGAATGGAACTCTATTTGGAACTGGATTACAGACCAGGCATGTTACATTCTGGCAAAGAACTGATCTACATTCTCTCTAATCCCTGAAACTTTGTATAAGCCAGCATTTAAAGGTGATGAACTAATTTATCTGGCAGAGATTACTTCCAAGCAGCAGAGCATTGGGGAAGTGTCCTATATACTGCTGGCTGATTTTAACCAGATTTATACTAAGAATCAGAAGCAAAAAACAAAGCAGCAATATTTGAAAAACTTGCAGTTTTTTCATAAAAGCCTGAACAGTGTGGCCAAGAACAGTGTGTTCATTAAAGAATTTAATGCTACTTAAAAAACAAACAAAAAACCCAAGTGTTTTGCACAGGGAGAATAAGAAAGATGCTTTGAGGGTTATCCCTTTTGTAGCAGGCTCAAACCTTGAGGTGGTTGGCTATTACAGGTCTACCCAAGAAATTGTTTTCCATGGATTTGTCCATCCCTATGTCCATCCATTCATCCATTCAGAGGCCACTGCAGCCATGGTCCAGCCAGGCCCAGCTACTGCTTGAGCTGGCAGGGACTTTAGTATCATCCACATGATATGGGCTTTACAGGGATGTAGAGTGCAAGAGTTGTAGGGTCATGAAAACTCATTCAGATTTAAAAGGAATGCCTGAGAGGCCAAAATGTGTGGCCAAATTGGAGTCCCTGTGAGCAGTCTGCAGGGCCATGTGTGAACCTGTGAGAGTGATGTTGAAGCTACAGTGGAGGCCCAAGGAAGTTAAGAGATGCTAAGGATGTAGAATGCAGTAAGTACAGTCAACCCAAAGGAGAAGCCATGTAGGCCATGTGGGCTGCAGCTAGCAAGGCCATAGAGTTGCCCTTTGGAGCTCACATCATGCCACTGTGTGCCCCAGATACTGGGACTAGAGCTACAGGATTTAATGTTTCCCCTGCTGGGTTTCAGTTTTGCCTTGGCCTGATTTCTCCTTATTATCTTCTTATTCCTCCTTTTTAGAATGGGAATGGTTACCCTGTACCATTGTATATTAGAAAGATGTAACTTGGTATCGTAGTCACCTGTTGCTGAGACCCAATACCTAAAACCCACAATTTGAAGGAGGAAAGGTTTGTTTTGGCTCACAGTTTCAGTCCGTGGTCAGCAGGCTCCAAGGCAGAAACAGGATGGCAGAGGGATCACAGCAGAGGAAAAGGTGCCCAACCCTTGTTAGCCAGGAAGATGGGCAAGAGGAGAGGGGTGGAGGCCCAGAATATACCCCTCTAGGTGAGGCCTCCAGTGATCCCTCGAACCAGGCGCCCCCTTCTCACTGCACATTCAGCTGTGAACTCATCCATGGATTCACTCCACAGATGAGTTTAGCACCCTGTGATCCATTCAGCTTCCAAGCACATGAGACTTGGAGGCATACTTTAGATTTAAACCAGAATGCATGGTCTTTTGATTTTTATAGGGGCTCACAGCTAATATTTGCCCTGATTATCAGAGGACACTTAAGACTTTTAAGCTATGCTAATACTGTTTGGGGACTTTTGAAGTTGGACTGAGTGCATGTTACATTGTGAGATGGACATGAGCCTTTAGGAGCTGGGGTAGAATGTTTTATGGTTTGGATCTTAAATATTTCCCAAAGGTCACATGGTAAACACTTAATCCCCTGCCTGTGACACTGTTGGGGGCTGGCTGAATCTTTAAGAGGTGAGGTCTAGTGAATAAAAGTTAGATCACTGTGTGTGTACCCTTGAAGGAGATTGTGGGACTCTGGCCCCTTCCTCTCTTTGTGCTTCAAAGCCACCATGAGGTAAGCTTCTCTGCCCTCCATATGTTCCCCACCATAATGTTTTACTTCACAACAGGTCCAAGGAACAGATCCAAGCAACCATGGACTAAAACCATGAGCCAAGTAAATGCTTCTTCCTTATCAGTTGATTATCTCATACTTTGTCATAGTAATGGAATGCTATCATAGATGGACACTAGATACATTCATATTTATCCTGAAAGAAATGAAACTTGGTTATAATGCATCTATTTTAAAAATCAGATTACATTTATAAAATATGCTCTCTCTGTTGTTATTTCCTAGGTCCTCAAGATGGAAACTGATTACTTGAAAAGGTGCTTTGGAAATAGCCTGACCCAGGCACTGGCAGAGGTAGCAAAAGTTCAGCCCAGTGATCCAATAGAATACCTGGCTTACTGGCTTTATCATTACAGAAAAATCACAACAGGCAAAGACAAGGTGTGTTTGTGAGCTGGGTCTGCTTGGCGAGGGCTCAGCTTCCTAGGAGTAATTTGAAATCCAAGGCAGGAGCCTAGAGCTGGCTTGCAGAGTTTTATGGTCCATCCACTTCGTAGGGATTGTTCAGGCCTTGCTATCTCGGGAATGTGGACAGTCTGAGGGCTAAAAACAGATCAAATGAGTGGTGCGGTTGGCAAGTGTGGAGCTCCCATTGGGCTAATGCTAGCTCCAGGAGGAAGTTCGATAGGCTTAAGGGTCTCAGGTCTCTGCCCAGGTTCTAAGGCTTTTATCTGCTGACTGGATTGTACTGTGGCACTCTTGCCAGGATAGGCAAGAGAAGATCCAGCTGCAAGAGGAATATCACTGTAGCCTGAAGGAAAAGGAAATGATGGAAATTCTGAAACAAGAAGAATGTCAGATCCAACAGAAATGTGCGGAGTGTCACAAGGTAAGAGGTGGGACTCACAGGGCCCTGTGATCGACCCAGGGGCCCACAGCAGCCTGGGTAGGACACTTGGAGGCTCCCTTTGCGCATTTCCCTCAACAGTCACACATTTACCTCAAAACCAATCTTATGTTTCTTGTGAATGAAAAAAAAAGGACACACTAGAAGACCGGTTCATTTTAGAATTCAGGAACTACCATGAATAATACTTGCTTAAAAATTCATATTATTTTTTCAGTACTAGGGGTTGAACCCAGAGACATTGTATCACAAAGCTATATCTCCAGCAAACTTTTGGTTGGCTCTGTTTTGTTTTGCTTTTGAGACAAGGTTAAGATAACTTGCTCAGGCTGGCCTCTAACTTGCAATCCTCCTGCCTCAGTCTCCCAAGTACCTGGGATTAAGGTGTGTACCACAAACCTGGGCCAGATTTTTCTTTTAACTTTGTTCACCTACAATAAATGTTTTATAATATAAGATTCTTTAAGTCCTTTTCAAAAATTTATTCACTATTTTTCACAAACTAAGTATGATTGTTACTAGTTTTAACTTCAAATATGTATTTTATTTAATATTACTTATATACTTATTATTAAGCCTCAGACAACTCCTATATGCTATTGTAATAACAGACATACAATAGTTGGAAACAACTCTGTTTTCACCAGACAAGCACATCTTTTATCTCCCATGATCTTTTCTATAATCTTCTAAAAAAAAGTCTTTTGCCATTTTATGCTTTTCTACAAAGTACATGATTCCTGATTAGAAAAATCATTTAATTAGAGTGTTAGGCTTGATATCTGGTCTCTTCTTCACTAGCACTGTATTATATTCATTCAAATCTTGAATGCAGTCCTATCCAATTCACTAATTTTTGCTTCCAAAGCCAGTTTTGAAAACACAGAACTGTTAAGCTCAGGTACATTTATACTCAACATCCTCATGAACAGTTTATACATTTTTAAGGCTGCATGTTTTATAAAAAAGTGAAATCAAGAGGGAGATGGTTTATCCTATTTTTTGACAGTAGTCAAAGGAAATTCTCTCAAGGAGCAACTATTTGGAGACTGCTGAGTGAGGATCATTAAGCAAACCTTATACTACCTCACTGCCCACTCTGATCATTTCTGTCATTGTTAGCAGAAATGCAGAACTGTGAAAAGACTCTAAAACCCCACCCTCATTTTATGGTAACTTTTTTTTTGAAAGCAAACTTTGCTTACACCAGTATTTTATATTGTTCTTTTGTTTTGCACTGAGAAGGTACTGCACCCTATATCAATATCCTTTAGCAAGATTTAGATGAACTGGGCACATATGTTACTGTAACCTCAGTAGCTGGGGGGAAATGTGGGGTTAGGAGAGACAGCCTTGGAGGCTGCAGAGGGAGGATTGCAAGCTTGAACCTGGCCTAGGCATCTTGGTTACTTTGCAAGACCCTGTCTCAAAGGGAGGGAGGGAGGGAGAGAGAAGATGAAAGAAAAGAAAAGAAAAGAAAAGAAAAGAAAAGAAAAGAAAAGAAAAGAAAAGAAAAGAAAAAGAAGACCTGGGGATGGAGGTCAATGTGAAGATTCTGTGTTGAATCCCCAGGAATGAAAAAAAAAAGAAAAAGAAATTTTAGGTAAGTAAAATGTATGTCCTCTCCCTCTCTCTTTCTCTCTTAATGATCTGGGGTTTAACACCAGGGCCTTCACTACATCCCAGCCCACTTTTTATTTTTTATTTTGAGACAGGGTCTCACTAAGTTGCCCAGACTGGGCTCGAACTTTTGTGATCCTCCTGCCCTAGCCTCCCAGAGTCCTAGGATTCTAGGCAGCAGGTCTCACCATGCCTGGCTAGGTATGTCATTCTTTTGCCAGTATGAGGCAAAGGCCATTGTAAAGGATGACAAAATGAAAGCGAGCATTTCACCTAAAATATGCTCAAGTTCTCAATATTAGACAAGAGTCACATGCAAGCTGTGGTTATAGAAATTGATTCCTTGTGTTAGAAAGAAACAAAGAGAATCCAAGAGTAAGTTAAAACAAAGCCAAATAAATTGCTTGCCTAAGGAGAGAGAGCCACATCATCAAGGTCTTAGTTAATTTCCAAGTAAATTGGAAAGAGCTAGATAAAAGGGACAGAGGCGGAGGTACATCAAATCATACACGAGTCTAAGTTCTAGTTTCTGGTTTAGGCAAGATGCATTACAAACTATTCCCTGCTATTGATCACATTCACGTCTTCTCTCTAGTACCCAAATCCCTGGTTTCAAACAGGCCCCAGCCTGGTTTCAAATGCATCACTTAGTTTATTTGCACATACTCCATGCTTTGCAAGGTTGTTCTTTGCTTTCACCTTAGCAAGTCTTGTGGGTGCCCCAAATTGAATACTACTAGTCTACTGGCCATGTCTAAAGAGCAGAAACCAGTAGTGGTGCATGCCTGTAATGCCAGCACTCTGGAGGCTGAGACAGAAAGATTGCTGTAAGTTGGAGGCCAGCCTGGGCTACAACATGAGGTGAAGGCCACCCTGAACTGTAGAGCAAGACCCTGTCTCAAAAAAAAAAAAAATAAAAGAGAGACAGAGAACAAACACAGTGCTAGGTGTAAAAGAAAGAAAGAAAAAGGAAAGAAAGAAGTGAGAGACAAGTGAAATGAAATGAAACAGAGACAGAGTGCTAGGTGTGGTTGGCATCATGTTCAACTGCAGGACTCAAAAGAGCTTCGTGGAGGAGGTAGCATTTGAGTCTAGCCTAGAAGAGAGCTGGCAGAGGCTGTCTTGTATTGATTTCTGTTCATTAACTAAAGGAACTTTGAGAAATTAAATCATAATTTTATTCCTAAGGCAGAGAGAAATTCCTTACTGTTTGTGGGGATCTGGATCACACAGGTGTTTTAGAATATATTTTCAGAGCATCAGTAAAAGTGTCTGCTGCGCCAACTCAACACTGAAGCTAGCAAGGTCTTCTGGACAGTGCTTCACAGGGCTCTCTGCGTGATGTCAGGGCCGCCATGGAATGGCCCTGTGGGGCTGCAGGCAGCTATGCGATGGATGTGTTCAGAGCAGCATAATCTCCAAGGATGCCTACCTTAGCCAGGGACTCTAATGACACACGCATTAGACTGCTGACATTGTTTCATAGGTCACTGACACATTAAACTGCTGACATTGTTTCATAGGTTGCTGACGCTCTGATCTTTTCCATCTCCTTTTTCCTCTGTGCTTTAGTTTACATAAACCGCTATTGGTCTGCATTCAAGTTTTCTTTCATAATAGCCAGTATTGTACATAGGAATGTCCATGAATTTTTTAAAGGTATTTTTCTCTTCAGTTCTGTAATATCTATCGAGTTCTTTGTATATAATTTGCATTTTTTTCTGCTGATATTCCCTAACTTTCAATAATTATGTCCATTTTGCCCTCTTAAATTTTTTAAAATATTTTATGGGTATTTCATATCCTTGTCTACTGACCCTACCTTTGTCCTTCACTCCCAGGTCTCTTTCTGTTGGATACTTTTTCTCCAGCTTATGACTCATATTTTCCTACTTTTTCACATATCCAGTAAGTTTTTCTTGCATTCTGAACATTGCAGGTGATACTTTGTTAGGTTGTCTGGATTATACTATTTTACTTTAGAAAATATCGAGTGTGTTCTAGAAGGAAGTTAAATTGTTGGTGAAAAACTCTGGTCCTAGCATGTTTGGTTTCATGGTTTATCAGTATGTTTGTGCAGTTCTGTCCCTAGTCTTTGGCATGAAACTAGCAGTACTGTGTTCTATTCACTCCTGAATAACTACTAGTAACTTTTTTTTCTGTTAAGAACAGATTTCCACAGAGAAGGCCACAATCATGCAGAACAACAAGAAACCTCTTGAGAAGGGGCCCTTGGAGCAAGAATCCTTGCCACATACTTCTGATATGACTCCAGCAGTGCCTCAACGGAGTCCTCCTTCAGAGTCAGCAGGCCAGGCTGAGCAGAGCTTTGACACACCACAAGAAATAAACTCTGAGATGTTTCCTCTCGAAGTTATTCTTAAAATGCCTCCTAGCTCCAAATCCCCTCCTTAGAGGATCAGAATGTAGAGAGTTCAAAGGACTTCTATTAATGCTGCAAGCCAAGAAAATGACTGGAAGATGAGCTCTCGGCTAAACCAAGACTTGAGGGTCTGTGAAAGGGGTTGTCTGAGGGTTCTCTCCAACCCAAGGACTGGTCTGCTAGCCAGGAAATCCAAAAATCATGACAAAAGTTACACTAGTTGTAGGATTAAATCAGTTCACAATAAGTATTAAAACAAGTGACAAAACTGATGAGACTTGTTTTATTATTTTGGTTTTTTAGATTACATGGTAAAACACATCCCATGAGCTTGTCAGCTGCTTTTTGTAATCAGGCTTCTTGAGATATTTGCACATGTCTTGGAGACTTCCTATGTCACTAATAGTAATAGTTATTTTTAACTGTTCATCACTATCTTTATGTTTTTCTACCGTGATAAAATACACATAACATAAAATGTACTCTTTCTCCCATTCTTGAGTGTTCAGTTCAGTATATTAAGGACAATCATATAGTTGTCAACCATCAACAATCACTGCCAAAACTTTCATCTTGCAAAGCTAAAATCCCAGGCCCATTAAGTAGTAACTCCTTATTTCACCCTCTGCCTATTTCACCCTCTGCCTATACCCCAGAAATGGCCATTCTGCTTTTCTGTTTCTATGATACTGAATATCCTGAGTACCTCAGATAACTGGAATCATACAGTATTTAACTTTTTGTAACTTACTTTATTTAGTATAAATGTTTATCCACACTGTATCGTGTGCCAGGGTTACCTATCGTGTGCCATAGTCCATGCTGTGTATGGACCACATAGACTGCCAGAATCTGCATTTGACCACCACACTGTGCATCCTTATGTGATGTGAGGAATAAATAAGAACACTGAAGGAAAAATCAGTCACTGATCAGATGAAGATACTAAGAGTTAGGATTATGGGAAATCCAAGATAGTGGCCAGGTTTCTGGCTTAGTACCATGAGGTAGGGTGGCTTTTCCTACAACAAAAGACAAAGGAGGAAGACCATGTGTGGACATGCTGAGTATGGGGCACCTATGAATAGAACAGTTGTGCACACACTCAACAGGAAGGTATTATATACAGGATGTGTAAGAGGAGGTGAGAGCTTCAAGGGCCATCTTAGAATTCTTTCTACTGTACACACAACTCTTCAGAAAGTAGTAAGCTACATCAGAGAAATATGTGAACGGGTACTCTAGGAACTGGGAGGCAGGCCGTAGCCAAAATTGATGAGGACCATGCAGTTGAGGAATCCCCCTCTGAGCAAGAATGAGAAGATGCTGGGAGGGACCACCCGTGGAATGATGCAAATTGATATACACGCTGTGACGAGGCGCATAAATAGGCATCAGCTGAAAGGCAGTGGCAGGCCTCTGCACGCTAGGATCTCTGCTGGGCCACTCTGGCTCCCTTCCCCTCCTTGAAGGATGGACGGGCTGAAGCAGGGACCTTACAGCAAGGGAGCATGGGTGTAGGATCTGCTCTGGCAGCTCAGTTACCCCAAGGGTCAGGCCTGCTGCAGCATCTGCCCTCTGCTCTCTTGGCTGCTACTGAAATAAACACCATTGATCCAGCCAACTCTTTGCTTCTGATGATTCTTAAATAACATTTTTCACTGACTTTGTAATTCTGGATTATGTATTGTTGAATTGCCATGTAGTTGTCCATAAACTTTTAAAAACCTGGAGTTAGACACCGGAAAGATGGCAGACGTAGAGGTAGCAGGATATGGAGCCCCTCTGAGACAGACAGCTCAAATGCCAGAATAGAACACCCTGGAGAAACCCAAACAGGGAGATGGATTCTCTCAATCCAAGAAGAAACTGAAGTCAAAGAAACTACTCAAATACGAGGTCCTGGGGCTACCATTAGAGAAGCTAAGGTTGGCGAGCAAGCACGGTGCTCTCACCGAGCCACCTGAATTTGTGCCAGAAATCAACTTAAGTGACCAAACCTGCATTGATATGACTGGCTTGAGCGGCCCGAGCATGGAGTTGAACAGCCCAGCATGAGACTTACCCGGAACCGACCCTGCAGGTGACCCACCCAGAGGCACCGTAAATTTGTGCTGCAGCCGCGCTGAGGTCAGAGGTCGGGGAACCCAGCAGTTCTCAGGGACAGGCATCAACACACGATGAGTGATGGGAATAAGACCCTCCCACGGGAAAGGGGCAACCAACTGGAGGACATATTGGAGTTGGGCAGGAAAGTCCTAACTCTGTAAGGAAGCGGCTTCAGTTGGTTGCTCCCCTCACACAGCAGATTGGTGGGATCTGCTTGGACTGGGTTGGGACCCAGTGGGTTGTCACAAATCGATTAATTCCCTGAGCGCTGAGCACACTCATGCAGTGAAGGCCTGCAAAGGATGACTGACCCGGAGAGGAGGAGCCAGCGTATACTGCCCTTGCTTGCACTTCACTCTCTGATAGTGGACTCCAGAGGGCAGAAGCCCCTAGCTTATGTGCTCCAGAAAAACCTTAACCAACAAGAAAAGGGGCTGGGAATTACACTATACACTTGTATGGAAGGAACCAAAAACATGAAAAGAGAGAGAAATAAGAAAAAGCCCCCAGCCCCCAACCCTGAGAATATTGATCTAGGAGAGGTAAATATAAAAGATATTGAAGGCAGCAAACATGTAACATCAAACACAGTGTCAGCAGACATAAAGAGATACTTCAGGACCTCATAAATGAGATCAAAACTGAAATATTAATTCAAGTTAAACAAGAGATAAGTAGATTAATAAAAGAAAGTCTGGGCATCTCTCAAGAAGACACAGAAGAATGGAAGAACACAAAAGGAGAGAAACGTTCAATGAAGAATATAAAGCAAACCTAGAATTCATGAAGCAGATTCAGAGATTACCAGGAAACTAAAGACTCCACAGAAAGTTGGAAAAACTGCTTGAAAGAAACTAAAGACAGACTATCAAAAATTGAACATAGACTTGCAATGTGTGATCATTAAAGGGAAGATCTCTTAAAAATAACAAGGGAGCAGGCAGTAACAATTGGAAGGCTAGAGGATGACAAGAGGATCTATACCTTAAGAATAAAGCATGTGAATGAAGAAGCAGAAGTCAAAACAGAAGAACTGCAAAGGCTATTCACAGAAATTATTAAGGAAAGCTTCCCAAATATAGAAAAAGGAAATTATATGCAGATGTATGAAGCATATAGAACTCCAGCCACCTACAACCAAAACAGAGCTACACTCAGACACATAATAATCAACATCCCAGAAATTCATTATAAGAACAGAATATTAAAAGCCATCAGAGAAAAGAAACAGATCACCTATAAAGGAAAACCCATCAAAATCACAGCAGATTTCTAACACAGACCATCAAGTCAAGAAGAGCTTAGAGTGAAATAATTCAAGTCCTGAAGGAGAACAACCTCCAACCCAGATTAATGTACCTTGCAAAACTCTCTCTAGAAATTAATGGAGAAGTAAGATACTTCCATGATAAAGAGGAACTAGGAGAATTTGGAACCACCAATCCAACCCTACGAAAAATACTAAAGGACATTTGAGAGAGAGAGAAAAAGAATACGAGGATTTCAGGAACAGTGGCAGAGAGGCCTCAATGAACGGGGCAGACAGTGGAATGGAAGAGAAAAATAGACAACCAATGGCAGAAAAATAAAATAACAGAAATGAGGCAGAGAAGATTGGCTGTAATCTCTAGTATAGAGGGCCTCAAAATACTAACAGAGAGAAACACAGGCAGAGTAGATCAAGAGATAGGGTCCACTGAGATGCTCTATATAAGGAGGCAGTGAGACCCTAAATAAACGGCACCTTATGGGAGTGAAAAGGGGGAATTGTATAAAAAAGAAATGCAGAGGATATTGTTAATGGGGTAATAAGATTTAAAATCTACATTATTTTCATTACTCTGCTTGGATGGGTTACATGTTGTTCCAGTTTGTCTACTTATACTAGACTTGAGGACATGGTCAGCTATCCCAAAAATAAGAGGACATATTATGGTAATCATCCTTAATTTCCTATCAACTTAATCTGAAGCCATGTATAACTTATACTGTCTTATTATGACTGATCTTATTTGAATCTGGTTTGTTAGATTGCTATTTTGTATTGACTGATTTTATTCAAATCTGTTATTGATAGCATCAAGTCTAAGAATCTAGGCAACTACACTGAAGATGACAAGATTCACTAAGATACCTACTCTGGTTTGATTATTGCCTGCTTTTGAAGTCTTACAATATCTTCAATGCTTCATTTTTATTAATGTTGTTGTACACTGCTGAAACATCATAGTAACCATTGTAGATCATTTTGTATTGTGGTTTTATATGACTTTTAGCTTCATGCTTTTCTATAAATTGTTTTGTTTTGTCTTGCTTTGTTTTGTTTTTCCCTCTAATACAGAAAGGATAGATGTACATGTAGAGGCTCATGCATGTGCAGAGCTTATAAACAGTTTACAAGAACCAACTGTATAACGCATATTGAAATGAACAACTACTTTGAAGAAAAAGAGACACTACAGTATCCAGTGCTGATTCCGTAATGTCATGATGTGAAATTTAGCTTGTTTTGTTTTGTTTAAGTTAAACACACATGAAGGTATGGACAGCTGTTTTGAAGAGAATGAGAGACACTATGACAGCCATTCTTTTTTTTTTTAATTTTTATTTAAAAGAGAATAAAACAAAAGGGGGCAGTACAGAGCAGATCAGAAGAAGACAACATAGGCAACACAGTACTTTACATTAAGTCAACTGGACATCAACAGTAGCTAACACCATATCTCTTACTCTGCTATAGTTGAGCATAGTTTCAATTACAATAATATCAAACATAACACAATAGTATAAAGCCATGCATATAGTGAAAGAATTCCAGGGCTTTCTGAACCGAATAACAGAAAATGATCAATGGG
>PVJX010016250.1:0-40739 GCA_004027295.1 Dolichotis patagonum
CTGGGAGAGTGGTCTGCAACTCACATGTGTGGAGAGGATTGAGGGAGAAAGGGAGAGAAAGACGCTTGTGAAAAGTGACTTCTGCAAAGACCCAGAAGGAAGATCACCCTGTACAAAAAGGGAGAGCATGTCCTGGCTGTGAACCATGAATGAGGTGGGACATCAGGGAGAGTAACTGCCACCATCCCATGATCTTTGCCAAGTCACTTTAGCTCCCAGGACGTTATTACTCATCCATAAACCTAGAGGGATGGACCAAGGCATCTCTTAGTTCCGTTTTGTAGAAGGAGTTTCCTATTGTGACTCTGCAGGGCACTTTCCTAAGCACACATAATCATCATTTCAGAATGCTTCACTTTCTACCTCTGAGATATATCCTCACACATGCCTTTTTCAATGTCTGTGGAAATCAGCTGGCATCACAGCTGTGCTGATTGAGGCACAAGCACCATGGAAAAAGTGTGTGTGTTGTGGCAGTTAATGGTATGTCCACTAAGGGGTCACCCAGCTCTGCTACCCCTTCTAGAATACCACCTCACTTCTCCCTGCAATTCTAAACTTTCAGAAGACCCACAGCTCAGCCAGACCTCCCTTCATCAGTTCCACACTATCTCCTGAGAGTGACTAAAAGCCAAGCCTTGCAAGAGAGGGCTAGAATCCCCTTCCCTGTTAAATGGAGAAGGATGATTGTCAAGTAGCATCATGCAGCAGACACACAGGTAGGTACCATACCTTGTAAGTTCTTCCCGAAGATGCCCAGGGTCCACTGGGAAAAATTTCACCATAAATTTGAAAACAACCTCCTTAGGATCTTAAAACACAATATCTCCATAAGTTTTATTTAAATGTAAGTCACAACAATTACAGGTCTTTATATACATGCACACACAGAGACACACACCTTTCTACTTCCCTCCCCCCTCCATTAGTCCTTCTCACAGAATTTTATTTTAAATTTCAATTTTTCACATGTCGCAGGATTGTGTTGCCATGTGGACAGCAACTGAGAAAGTTCTCCCCACCCGTTTTCCTTTTTTTTAGTTTCTTTTTGTAAAGATGTGCCCCTTTGGATCTTGGAACAACAGTGCTAAGTAAAATAAACAAGTTTCAGAAGGTTAAATATCAGATGGTTCCTCCAATATGAGAGACCCAAAATAGAAATAATTTCAAGAGGAAAATAAAAGAGATGATAGGAAACAGGGAGGTAGACTCTGGAGATGGGACGGGATCTAGGAAGAGGGAGAGGGTGGGGGAGGGTAAAAATGACCAACATGTGTTATGTGTGTGTACCAATCCCCTAAAATGAATGTCATTATTATGTATCATAAAATATACTATTACAAATAAAAAGGGTGTACCCCTTTTGGGCCTACTATGTGCTCTTTGAAGCAATGTCCTATTCAGACAAACATACCACTTGCTACTTCGGGCTCTGCACTGCTGAAGTGCCCAGCTTTAGCTGTGGTGAATGAATATCAACTGGCTTTAGGAGCTGGTAAAGGGAACGAGAAGCAAAGGGGACCAATGGCTCTGTCTTCAAACATGCATTTAAAAAGTGCACCTACTCATTTTCATGTCCACTTGAATTAGCAAATAAGAAACTGAGGTCGGAGGTGTAGCTCAGTGGGACGGTGCTTGCCCTGTATGCAAAAGGCCTGGGGTTCTATCCCCAGGAATGCAAAACAAATTTGACATCAATATTACCCACATACTTGCAGCATTAACATTCGTTCAATAAATATTTGTTGAGTGCTTTTTATGTGCCAAGTATTGTACTAGGCAGATATTGGGGGCAAAAAGACAAGTCACAGCTCCACATCGTCTAGGAGAGACATGCATCCAGATAGGCGATTATACAACAAAATATTTCTGAGTATTGGGAAGCACAGAGAAGTAAAAGTTTGGAGATCAAAAAAGTCCTCCTATAGGAGTTGACACCTGAGTAGGGCTACAACATTTAGTGGACAAAAATACAGGACTCAAGTTCAATCTGAACTATAATTAAATACTACTATAGGATATATTTATACAATTTTTTTCTTTATCTGAAATTCCAACTTAATTGAGCATCCTGTATTTTGTCCTTGAAGCCTACACCTGAGATTAGTTTTGTCAGTCAGAAGAGGAAGAACTACAAGTGGTTAGTGGCGGGGGCTAAGCTAGAAAAGTGGTCAGAGTCCAGTGCTTTGGGTGTCCAGTGAACAAGACTGGACATTACTCTAAAGGTCATAGGGAACCGTGGAAGCTTTTTAGGCAGGAGGGTAGTGTGGTCAGGGTAGCATTTGCAGTAAGCCCCTCTGCGAGTAATGTAGGTGACAGATTGGGAGGAATCAGTTTAGAATCTATCAGAATAATGTGACAGATGATTATCGTGCAGAGGGAACAGACACAAATATGAGAACCAACATATAAAACGCAGGTTGGAGAAGAGGAATCAAGAAACAAAGAGACTGAGACAACATTTCTCAAAATATTGGTTAAAGACCACCTGGATCAGAAACACCTGTGGAATTGGTTAGCCATGCAGGTTGATGGTACTCAACCCAGGAATGAGGATGATAAGAACACCAGGTGACCCCCTAATAGGCACTGAAATTTCAGAACCGCCATTGTAGTAGTGAAATACAGGGTAAAATATTTCACACACAGGAGGCACCCCAATATGAACTGAAGCAAACTGGCAATGCTTGTAATGGGCTAAAACTGAGAATCTTCAGGCAGAGGGCGAATGGCATTGCAGATTGACATTAAGAATGCTTGAAGATTTGCAGTGGCGGAGCATGAGCTATATTCCTAGAGCCAATCCACAGAGTGCTGTAATTACCAGCATTCTTCACAAGTACTCAGGGATCCAGCAGCATGAGCTCCTTCATCTCAAGCAAAATTCAAACAATTTTCTAAATTGCTAAATGTACTGAATGTAGAAGGACTGAAATAATCTATGAAACTCTCCCCCCATATGAAGGTGAGGAATTGTGTGGGGTTGCTGAAATACATCCTTTTCAAGTTTCAAGTTTTGATTCCTTAAATGATTTTCCATACTTACTTTTTACTTGCTTTGTTATGGGCTTCAGAAGTTCCAACCAAACCTGAAATAACATTAATGAAAAACTTTGTAGAACATGGCATTGAGTGCAGGGTTTTTTTTTTGTTTTTAGTAACAGATAAAATTCACATGAAATAAACAAATAGCAGGATTATTTAGATTTCTAAAGACAGTTGGAAACATAATAATGTCAAGGAGACAATATATCTTTGCCACATTCAATCTGCCCCCTTGTATTTTTCTAATGACAGTGAACATTTTTGGTCTAGAATCTCTTTGTTGTTGACATTTGAATCTCTGCTTCCCTGCCTCAGTGGGATGACAGAGGTGTCACATGCATGGCTCATTAGTTGCTACAAAGACTAACAAAAGCATTTTGTTCCATATTTGAATCCTGCCATTCCCATATTGCAACGTAATAGACCTAATGAGCCTTTCTGGGATGGTGCTCAGACTCTGAAAAACAGGAAAGCAGATTCCCCTGCGCATTCACTGGTAAGGTCAGCAGTCTTAATCTTCAAGACTGAGGTCCAGCCTCTGGAAAGTCAAAATAGGTGAAGTGCTGACAGCTGTTCAGAGACAAAACAGTGAGTTATGGGGTAGAAGAGTTTGTGATGATTTTTAATAAATGGAGTGAGTTACTAAATTCAGTAATTCTGCAAGGGCATAAATGGGTTTTCATCTTTCAGTTGGGGTTCAGCCCTATATATCTAGATATGGACTGCCTTTAGAAGCAATTCTAGACACACACAATCCTATAATAAACCCGACTTACATTATTTCCGGAATGGCTGCAGAATTCTAATCCAAAATATTCCTTTTCAGCAAGATTGAGGTGACTGCAACTCAGGTTAAATAGTGCTTTTCCAGATGATTTTTGCTAAACAAAACAAAGAGATTATAGCATAGTGTGTGTATCTAACCTGGCATTGAAAATACAGTGTGGAATAAAAGGTCAAAGTTAAAAAAAAGAGCCATTTCCTTTAAGTGCCATTTAGAGTGCCTGCCGCTGTGCTTCTAAATGATAATTTTAGTGACATCCCCAAAGAAGCCTTAGATTGATGGACCCTTTTTGAAAAAGAGGGACTTGCAGTTGACCACGGCCAGATCTGCAAATTTACCCTTCCAATGGACATCTAATATCCAACGGATATCCTTAATCGGTGTATCTCACAGGCAGTTTGAATGCTTTCCCCTCAGTTGACAGATCTTTTAATCAAAATGTAAATCTGACCCTACTACTTCCCTGCTTAAAATTCTCTGTGACTCTTCTGCTCCTCTGCAGGGGAGGCTGGCATTCCCTCCCCAGGCCCTGCCTACCTCTCAGCCTCATTCCCTGCCCTCTGCCCACCACTTTCCTCTCTCATGATCTCAGCCTGCTCCCAGTTCCTCACACTTGTCAGATCCTGTCATGCTCTGTGCCTATGCTGCTGTCATCCGTAGCACAGCAGCCCTTCCCACCTTCCCTTGCTATGGTTGATTCCTATTCCCTCAGCTCCCTGTCAGCTCCTGCACAGGCCCTCTGCTTGCCAGCGCCCTGGCTTACCTCAAACATGCACTTCTTACACTGGATGGCTGGCTCCTCTCTTACACAGAGCTCCTCTGCATCAGGGACTGTGCTCTCTTGTTCTTCTTACTCACCAGATCTAACCCAGAACTTTGGAAGACCACCGGGATGACTCTCCTTGACTAAAGAACAATTATCTCCATTCCTGGCCCTGTCTCCATGTACTGATATGTGCAGAGCTGGCTAGGCCATTTCTTTATCCCTTCAATGTAAATAGGGCTGAGGTGCTGATGCGTAATCTCTGAAGCCAAGTGGCAGTCCTGTTTCCCCACAATGTGACTCCCCAAAACAAGTCGAGCAGTGCAGAATGAAGAGCCACCACTGTGCTATCAACAGGAATCTAGCTTCGAGATAAGAGGCCATGACTTCCCAGGGCAGAAAAGTTTACACATCAGAGCTAAAGCACTGACCTCAAAATGTTAGATGTGACCTCAATTATGTTATGCATTTTGGTCTTTCTGCATATCCTTCTCTCTGCATATTGCAGAGGTACCTTCAGGCCACCTATCTAGACCAGCTCATAGTACTCACATACTTTCAGCCTTTCTCACAGTCACTCATCCTCAAGCCACTACCTTCTTCACCAGTTAATAAAATCTGGGTTGGGCCCTGGGTTGAGGCCTTTGCTTCAGTGCACCATTATCTTGGCTGGATTTAGGATCCCCTTGTGTTTCCATAACTATAAATATGTCTTAGTGTCTATAGTCTCACCATAGGTTGCACTGGAAGTGGTAGATGAATATTAACTTATTGGAATTCCAATAACTTTTCCATGTGACTACAGATATAAACTTCTTAGACTGAGAAGAGGATGGAAAGGGCTCCATATACAGAACATGCCACATCATTGGGGCTCTTGAGTGTTTGCTAATACAACATGAAATTGGTCAAATTCATCATCTGACTCTTTGAGTCAATTTCCTTTTGCAGCTTGGCGCACCAAATCTGCACCCAGCATACCCTGTTCACTAGGGCACACATAGTGCTTTTTCTTCATGAAGACCCCCCCACACACACACAAGCACACACACACTGTGAGCACAAAGTGGTGACTGTCTTAGGCTTCTCTGGAAACAAGAGCTTTGAGAACTCTGTGAACATCTCTCTGAGCTGAACATGGCCGGCTAATCTTCAGCCATCACCTGCTGCCATTGCTGTTGCAGGGAGGATGTTGATGGGAAAATTAGGCCCTGGCTCATAGCCACAAAGACCTCTACAGAAAACCCCTAGTTAACGCCAAGTCATGAGGTGCCTAGGGTGCTGCAAAGGAAGCCCTGTGCTAAGGAAACATAGCAGGAAATCACCGACCCATAGAATTAACAGCAACCTTGAGAGGTCAGGGAATCCATCCTCTCCACCCCCACCCCATGGCAGTACCACACTGAATAGAGCCCACATCTGGGATTTAATAGCTTCCAGCAAGAAGCCTACTTCACCTGCTTCTCCTGCTGACCAAAAATACGTCCTTCTCCCCCTAGACTTCCTTGCACTTGGTTACACTGCCCAAAGCGCCACCAGCTCAAATTCACATTGTTTTAACCAGGGCCTTATTTTTAAATGCAAACAGACCACAAATGGTGAAACCCATTGCCTCTCTAGCACCTGGAGAGAGAGCTGCTGTATGGAGGGGAAAAGGTTTTGATTTTACATTGCAGCTAAGGTCCAGGAAAAGGGTGTCAGCACTGGGGGTGCAAGTGCCAAGGACAGGTGAGGGAGGTTGAGGGAAGGGGTGCCTGGTCTGGGGAGGGGAGTGCGATTTCTGCCTATGTGGCAACCTTGCCTAGGGCAAGTGCTGACACAGACCATTCCAGACAGATGAAATCGCTCCTATTTTTAAAGTCCTCCAGACAAGGAGATGCCATAGGATTTTTATTATGAAAAAAAATTTCTAAAGAGAGAAAGATGACAGCAGTACTTTTTCTAACACCAATGAAACATTTCAGTAATGAGGACAAGAGTCCACAATGGACTGCAGGTTTTTTCAACTAATTCAATGTTTGCAACAAACTCAATGTTTTCCTTTTCCCTCTTCATTTTTATTCTTATTTTCCACAGGGACACTTAAACCTCCTTGTTGATGCTGCCACCTTCTATGTGTTCATGTGCTTAACTGTCTCTGTAGTTGCAAGGAATAAATACGTAGCAGTACTTGTAAGGTTTCAAGTCAAGTCTTTCTTTTTGCTCCTTTTGGTAAGATGCAATAGCATGTTTAGAAGAATGATCCCCCTGATTTTGAAATGCAGTAAATGTTGCCAAATGGCTCTAGAAGCCTTTGGCATTTATGCACTTGGAGGTCAGGCACTCTTGGGGCTCACGCGCTCCACCCCTACCCCTGGAGCAGGCTTACTGCCCTTCAATCCTCCCTATATTGAAATTGACCAGCTTTATGGAATGAGTTGCATAATAAGTATGGTTTTGGTTCTGTTTAAACATGGAGATTTTAACTTTTTTTCTACCATTGCCTCATTAACCCAGTGCCTCAATTTCTATGTTATGATTTTCTCTCTCATGATATCTCCTTATGTAGCTATTTTTTCTGGACTTCTGATTCTCTGTACAGTTGTTCACTCTTGTTTAACCCAGCACATTTCAATATTCTGCTCAACCTGTCTCAAGGTTGCGCTGGAGATTAAACAAGGTCATTTACATCAAGGTGTTAGTTCAGTGCCTGCCTGGCACATCATATGACATGAGTAATATATATGTGTGTAGACAAATACAATGAAATGAACATATTTGTGACAGTTTTCATTGTTATTGTAAATGTACACTTTAATTCAATTATGTATATCAAAAATTGCTATGAACAATAAAAGTGTGAGTTATTTCTCTGAAAATTAAGTTGATCTATTATAAACTCAGTAAGAGGGAATCGCTAGAAAATAGGCTGTCAAATTAGTTTTGGATATGATAGTGGTAAAAGATTGGAAGAGACAGTATTTCAAAATCTAGAAGGATTCTGTACCTAAATCACTTCCCAAGCAGCTACATACATTTTCTGTATTAAAGCAGCCAACACTGGAAATCACAGATGACACATTATGGATGTGATTTAAGAAAGACAGACAAAGGGAAGTGCAAGCAAAAGCCCGTATCCAGGCTTTTCGTAAAAAACTTGATGTATTAGCGTAAGGGTTTATTTCATGTTGCAATCAATACAACAGTCTCCACTTAAGCTAATTATATTGTTTAACTACCCAACAATGACTGTGGATAACATTGGAGAAGGCATTCTAGAGTTGGTCATGGTGATGCATGCCTATAACCCCAGCACTTGGGGGCCGAGGCAGGAAGATCATAAATCCAAACCCAGCCTTGGCAACTTAACGACTTACCAAGAACTTTCCTCACAATAAAAATGAGCTAGGGATGTAATTCAGTGAAAATCTCCTGGGTTCAATTCCTAGTACCTCTCCCCTAAAGGAAATGCTAATTTATCAACATACTGATTGCAAAAGAAATTACAGATTATACAATGAAGGTTTCACAAATGAATAAACTGGAACAAAACATAGCACATTATAATGATACCTTAAAAATTATTTTTACTTTTTCCTTATATTCGTTATATTTTCCAGAGAAACATAATTGATTATAAAAGTTAAAAGCTTAATATCATACAAAGTATCTTATAGATACTTCTCTTTTCTTCAGTGTTGATCCTGATATTCAAAATACTATTATGATACCCTTAAGAGATTGTTCTCAATGTCGCAGATGATAATCATTCATCCTCTTCTACGGTTACAAGTTATTTATTTAATCCTAAAACACAATTATCTTAGTCAGCTGGACTGCATAACAAAATACCATAAACTGTCAACTGACACAAGCGAAATCGATTCGCTCATCCTTCCCTAGGTTGGGAATCTGACAGGAGGTTAGCAGTATAGTTAGGTTCTGTCAAAGGCTCTTTTCTTGGTTTACGGATGTCCACCTTCTCCCATATGTCTTCACATGGGAGTTTAAGGACAAGGAGATCATTTCCTCTTCTTGTAAGTCTATCAATTCTTTTGGATAAGGACGCTATTCCAATGTTCTCATGTAACCTAATTACCTTCTAGAGGTCCTCTCTCCAAATAAAGTGCCATTGTGAGTGTGGACTTCAGCATAGGAACTTTGGGAAGACACAACTCAATTCATAGCAATGCCCCAACTTGATGGTCATTTTAGTTACCATACATGCTCTTTATCACTTTTGGCTATTCCTAAACACTAAATATACTTTTGAATAATGAAAATATCTGAGACATTTTGGAAAGAATGCATCCAGTTACAGAAAGCCAAAGGGGAGTTCCAAGAATGTGCTGAGCACCAGCGATAAATATGAAGAAGCCGAGCATGGTGGCTGAGAATATGGGCTCTAGGACCAAATTTACCTGAGTCTAGTTTGACTCCTCTTCCTATAGACAAACGATCTTGGGCAGGTTCCTTCATCTTACTGAGTCTCAGTTTCCTCGATGGTGAAATGGAATGGTCAGACACCAGGCACAAATGGGGGCATATTATACGATTCCATTTGATTGAAATATCTGACATTGGGAGATCCATAGCGGCAGAATGTGAATTAATAGTTTCCGGTGGAAAAGATGAAATGGGGAGTTACTGTTAGTTAGCATGGGATTTCTTTTTGGGGTGATAAAAATATTTGGGAATTAGATGGTTGCAATGGTTTCACAGTGTAGTGAATATGTTTCAAATCATTTAGTTATATAGTTTAAAAGGATTTTTTGATATGCGCTTTGTATCTCAATTTCAAAAAGGGTCATAGTGAGCATCGAATGAATAGCTTTCTATAAAGTAATTTATATAGTGCCTGACCCAAAAGAAGAACTCAAAATGTGTTGACAATTAGTGAATGACCATTTAAATTCTCAAACAAACTTGGAAAATTTGAGGGTGATGGGGACAATAACAATGACATTGTCACAACAGGATAGCTATGGACAAACTCAGATGTATGGCTGCCCAACCAGTAGTATTAGGACAACATACAGGGTCTGTTTTGAGAAGAGTACTATTTCTTTGAATATTCAAGATTTAGAATGCTAGGGATCACCTCCACAACTATTAGTCTCTCCTCAGGGAAACCAGTGCTTCTTGATCATTCCTCCAGTGGCAATTGAATGGGGTATCTTTTGGTTATGTTTACCCTGTGATTCCCCATTTGTATAGGTAAAGCTCAGTTATAATAGGAACAAAAAGCCCAAAACAGCACAAATGACAAGAACAGAGATCTGCTTTACCGGTCTTAACCATCTACTTGTTAAATACTAAAAGCCAAACCCCCATCTATCTTTTAGCATGTTTTCTCAATTCTTTCTCTTTTTTGAGTTCCTTTTTGTTTTCCTGATGTGAGTTTATTGCCCAAACTCAGTTTAACTTTGTTTTTTGTTTTTGTTTTTTATACTGGGGATCGAACTCATGACCTTGTGCTTACCAGGCAAGCACTTAAGCCACTGAGCTAAATCCCCAGCCCATCAGTTTAACTTTGATACATGCACCTTTGTCCTCCTGTACATGCCTTTACGCTTCTGTGACTCGTTCCAGGATCCCTTTAATTCAACGTATATAATTCAACACATATTATTGAGACCTTCTCTCTGCCAGGTACTTTCCTAGTCTCCAAGGAGACTGTGGTGAAGAAGACACACTTGTGACTACAAAGGAACATACAGGCTTGCAGCCAAAGCAGGCTCATCAATGGTTCCTGACAGCTTGGCAAATGGCCTTTGCAAAGGCATGTACACAAGGGGCAATATGAGTTCACACCCAAATGGCATCTAACCCAAGAAGAAGGTATGGGGCAGTACAACAGATTTCTAATGGAGGGCCAAGTAATCAGGATAAAGCAAGAGTTGGAGTTAGCCATGTGAAGAAAAGGAAAGAGCAGGTTCTCAGGGGCGGAAGAGATTAGAAAATCTGGTGTGAACAATGAACCTGCAAGCAGTTTGGTGTTGCTCAAGGAGAAAGTGTGCTTCAGTAGCTGGAAAGGTGGGCAGCAGCCATGTACACCAACAAGGGCCTAAATGTGAGGGCAGGATGAGAATGGGAGTAGCTGAATGATTTGAAGGAGAGAATTGGCATGCTTAAAGTTGTGGTTTAGAAATATTAGCCAGGAAATTGTTGGGACATAGCTTTCCAAATTACTAAGTGTGCATGAATCACCTGGGCTTTTGTTAAAATGCAGATTTAGATTCAATAGATGTGAAGATGTCACTGTTCATGTGAGAGAAGACCGTAACCCAATCTAAGGCAGTAGTGGTGAGAACAGAACAAGGTAGATGTGAGACATGTTGGCATGGCGTGTGCAGTAGAACTCAGGGAAGTGAGAGAGAGGAATAGCTCATACATTCTTGGTAATCTCTGCGCAGTCTTTAGAAGCTTGCTTCCCTTTTCCCTTCTGCCAGGGTGGGGTTCCCACCATAACTGAATTTAACCTTCTTTTTTTGACCAGTACTGGGGACTGAATCTAGGACTCTGAGCTACATCTTCAGCCCTATCTGTCTATCTGCCTGTCTATTTAAATTTTGAGATAAGCCCTATTATGGCTTACATCTTAAATGATCCCCAGTCCCAGTTTGGAAGGTGAGTGCATCATATGGGCAATATTGCAGAATTGTTTTTAGGAAGGGGAGTCTGATCAGCAGAGGTGAGGCACTCTGAGTGTGACCTGGAAGGCATCTGTCCCTTCCATGCTGTAACCTGTACTCTCTGCTTCTCTACTGAGCATCTTCTCCTATCCTATGCTCCTTTACCAGGAGGTTTTGACTTGGAGCCAGCTGCATGTGGATTAAAACGTGAGGCAGAAGAAACTTCTCCTCCTTTCAATTGTGGCTGTTGGGTACTGTGTCCCAGTCATGGGAAACTAAGGCAGGGTTTCAGTGTATTTCTCAGGTGGGACTCAAACTTGCAATCCACCTGCCTCAGCCTCCCAAGTAGCTGGGGTTACAGATGTGTATCACTGCCCCTGGTGTAAGGCTACGTTTTGCAGTCTTTTATACCTTCACTCACATCCCTGCTGCTCATTTATCAGTTGGCCCACTGACCACAGCACAGCAAGGCACGGTCCAAGCAGCTTGCCTCCACCTCTCCCACCTCCTTCCTGAATTCTTCCCACACTGACCTTTCCACCGGTCGGAATGCTGCAACATTCCTCACCAATCTCTTCACATATTTGAGCCCCTCTTTTACCTCTCCCTACTCTTTGTGCAGGTATGAAAAGAAAATGATGGCTTGTCATATCTAAAGCTAACACAAACTGATCAAATGTCCCTTTGACACCCTGCCTCTGATGTGTTCACTGTTTCGTTTCTGTTCACCCCACCTGGCATTTTATTTACTATCCTCAGAGCGTCTTTATGTGTTACCTCTTTTGCAACTGACCCCAATCACTCATCTAGCACCAAACTAGCACCAGTTATATTCATCACAGAATGCACACATTGCCAGTTGGCATCTTTGTAGAGATACACCATTGCGAAGCAGTTCCTTCTGGCTACTCTTCTCGCTAATTTCCACTTCTCCCATGACTCTTCAAATTCCGAACTCCAAATAGCATTTTGGAAGTCAGAAGCATCAGATCACTCTAGAGAGAGCACTGGACTTACACTAAGTGGAACAGAAAGTCTGGAGTTATTTCTGCATTTTGATAACAGTAGGTGAACTTCCAGACTAAGCATGTTTTCAGTGATGCTAATTTAGTGCTAGCTATAAACTGTAGTGAAATCTTGTTCTGTACCTTGATATATACTCCAGTCCTTCTCTTTGTTTATGAATAGCAATAGGTGTGCATCTCATTTCCAGAGAGCTTGGGCCCTCTGAAAGCAAACCTTCCTCTCTCTCATCACCTACAGGCTGTCTCCAGAACCCCCTGAGGATTAAACCTAGGACTGGATTGCTTTCATTTAAAATGAAAATAATCTGACATTTCAAGAAAAAGGTATATATCTTGTATGTTTGCCAAAAGAGTAAGATTCAACCAGTTTTCTAAGAAACAGCAAAATAATTTCAATAATTTGAAAGTTTACACTATGAAAGCCACTCAGGGAACTAGCAAAGGGAGCTCCTTTAGGGAAGCGCAGATAAACTTCACTGACCAGGCTGTAACATTTCTGGGGGCTTTAACTCCTAGTAAAAAGAGAACTGCAGAGGGCCTTGAGAGGCTAATTACCAGGTAGCAGCAGTTCCTTCTAAAATGGAGCTTTCGCTGCAGGCAATTTGGTCTTTTAGCATCTGGTGAAGAACAAGGTGCAGTTACACATCAAAGAACAAAGAGTAAGTAGGAAATCAACCGAGGCTCTTTCCCCAGAACACGAAGGACTCAGCCATAAACCCTGGAGGGAAGCACAGTTTAACTGCGTACTTAAGATACCCTGGTGGGGGTAAGCAGAACGAACAACCCTTGTAGTTGCTTGTGTACACGGTGAAATTCACACTGAATTACAACTGCTTTTTATTTGGTTTCTGAAAACATAAAGCAGTTCAAAGTGTTGCATGTGTGAAAGACTGGACGGTTAAAATTGTTTAGGATTAACTGCTCAGAAAGATTTCCAGCCCACATAACTGTCCTGCAAGGTCCTGGAGAGGTGAACTGAGCAGCTGCCTGACCACCAACATTTTACTCTCCACCATATTGGTACAGTGACAGTAAATTAAGAAGAGATTCTAGAATTAGATTAGCTAGACTAGTACCAGATAGGTGATGCTTGCTGGCAGACATCCTTCCAAAATCACAGGCAATGATCATGTGTCATTGCCAAGTCCCCTGGCAATGACCTGGATAAGTTACATCTGGCTCATATTCTGCTAGAGTAGTTGGAGGGAGTCTAACAGACTCTCACCAGCCAGCATTACCCTTTCCACTAAGGGAAAAAGAAAAAAGCCACAAGATTACCACCCTAATAGCAATCTTGCCCCCCACTCCCGGGACACTGAAATTATCATGCCTATACTGGAAAGACTGTTGCAAAGTGACAGTATAATAATAGCATGCTCAAGACAGTGCTCCCAGTCTTGTCGAAATTACTAGCTGCCCTGGGTAATTAAAACAATTATAATTGTTTGTTTCCATGTAATGCTTTAGCACTAAATCCATGTGGTGTGCATGATGCACAACCAGATTCTAAATGGTAGCTACAATTTTGTTTTAAGCTTGAAGTTGAATCTATATACATCTACCAATGACACGGTGGAGACCATTAGAAATCACCCCCTCCAACCTGCTCGTTTCACAGGTGTGGAGATTAAGACTGAGAGCAAGTAAGACACCTGCCTAGAGTCTTTCAGCAGGTAAACAGCAGACCTGAGAATGGAACCCAGGTCCTCTGGCCTCCAGTAATAGGCTCATATCATTACACCATGCTGTCCTTATATATGAAGGAAAAACTACTATCTAGGTATATGAAGGATAAGAAAGGAATAAACACTTAAATCTTGCATGTGGTGCTGGGGGTGGAACCCGGGGCATCGCACATGCTAAGCATGCACCTTACCATTGAGCTGTACCCCAGCACAACATTTATAGTTTATTCTTTTGATTCATTATTTCTGTTCATATTCAGTGCTTTCCTGCCGTTACCGTCTGCTCATCTTTGGACTGTGCTGCTGTCTTTTCTCTCCTGCCTATTGCTCCAATGCCTCTCCTCTCCTCCTTTAGTCTCCCTCTCCTCACTTGCTTCCCATTCCTGTCTCTTCTTTTCTCAAATCAGCTTTGCTAGGTTTAGAACGTGTGCTCATTCTGTTGTCTAGCTGGGCTGTAAGCAGGTTGGGAGCCACTGTGTCCTGACAGGCTGTCAGTTTCACCGGAACTCTAGAATCCCTTAAGGAATAATGTCTTTTCAAACATCTACTTGATAGCAAGTCCTGAAACCCAGTATATTAGGGTTAGCATGGAAAATAGGTGTTGGCTACATAGAAAATCTTTTCGAATATGTTCAGGAAACCATCCCAAACTAAGTGGAGTGGGAAAGTGCATGTGGAATTTAGGAATTCATAAGAAAATAGTATTGCAAAATGTAGAGTCTGTGATTGCAATGTATTTTCCTTTTATCAGAATTTTCTAATATATTTATAAATAACTCTGGTTGTATTGTTTATTGAGTGCTTATGAGAAATTGAAAAACAAACCAAGCACTTTTAACTGATGAGCATGATGAGCTGCAGGGTGAGCTGTCACTCACTGGGATCTCACTGCCATTACTCATCTCAGTCCCTTACCCTTTCAACACCTTCACCCTGGCCAGGTGTGTTCACTTGTCAACACCTGTGGGCTACACTAAGGGACCGGTTCTGCCCTACAGCAGGAAGCCTATACAAGGCCTCTTCCGCAGTCTCCACTTGGCTCCTTGCCAAGCTCCACATTTGCAGCAATCACTTAGGACCTGTCATTTTACTGCTCGTTTCCTACGCAGACATCTGTCTGAGTTCCTGACCCCTGTTCCCCTAGTTTCTTCGCTTGGCTTCTTGTTGCTTGGTACTGTCTTGGACTTATTATGACAGCCTCCACTGAGCTATGCTTTCCTCTAGACTGACCACCTCATTTGGCATGCATGCATGCAGTAGGTGCTTCGTAATGGTTTGCTCAACAGGGGGCTCAGGGCTATAACCAAACTCAGGCCTACTTGCAGCTTTTTGGCCCCTTCCTTCTAACCCACACTGGCATGAAGCCACCCATGTGCTTAGCATTAATTCATACATGTGAGTCTCAGAGTAATCTGGACTCTATAACCAAAGCCTGAGGGTTACATGTTCTTCTCAGTCTGGCCTAGTCTGGGGTTGGCCCCAGACTAGAGACCTCTGTCATCTTCCCGCCCTTACACTATTTAGCATTGCAGCTCTATTATTAGGGTACATAGAGTAACTCAAAACAGTGGTCTGGGGATTTTCTAGTTGTACCTGAATGCAAGCAAAACCAAACATATCTCTTTTTGTGGGGGAGGCAGGACTGGGTATTGAACCCAGGGGCACTAAGTTATATCCCCAGCCCTTTTAATTTTTTATTGTGAGATTGAGTCTCACTAAGTTGCCCAGGCTTGGCTTGAATTTGTAATTGCTTCCCAAAGAACTAAGATGATAGGGATTCACCCCATACATGGCACTCAGAATATTTTTCATTCATTTTCTTTAACATATCTAAAATTTTTCTGTAAAAAAGAAAGAGAAAGCATGGTTTAATTTGCAAGTTATGGGGCTGCAGGCAACCTGAAAAGGAGGTGGAAGAAGGGTTTGCAAAAGGATCAATATTCAGTGGGAAACGGGCCCAGAAGATACTACACTTTGTCTTAAAATTAGGTGTACACCCCAAACGCAAACTTTTCCTCTACCTTTCTCCTGTAATTGCTTAAGTGGAATTATTTGTGCAGAATGATCTGGTTAAGCTGATTCATTGCTATTTATAAACCAAAACCAAAGATAGTCCTCTCATCTGAATGTTGAATTTGACATTTGCTTTTCCCAATTTAGGAGGCTCTAATCCACATTCCTCCCAAAACAGAAGCGAACCAACATGTTCGTGGTGATGTCCAATAAAAGACTTGGGGATCCGTCGCAGGTGATTAGGTGTGGGGATGATATCTCCTTTACTGTTCTTTAGAAGAGCTCAATGTAGGTCATTTATCATTTCTGGGAACCCCATTTTAAAAAATTCTGTGAAGGCGTATTGTGGCCATACACTTTTACATGTGTACAGGGATGGTGCAGAGAAAAATCCTTACCATAATATATGGAATGTTTTTGCCACATCTCTCATGACCTAAGATTTTACTTCCTAGAATGTTTTATTAGCAAACTGACATTTATCAACTATCTCATTTGAGCAGGGATTAACTTCCTGGCAGCCGAAACCTAGAACAGAATTAATTCTTTCAATGATTCAACAGATATTTATTCTGTATTTATGATATTTCAGGTTAAGCACTAACTAGTCAACAGAAGTACTTTGCCTCTGCAAATTTAATAGAACGCACGGTGTTCTTTTGGACTCAGTCCCACCCACTGAGCTGCAAATAACGACCTTTGTTTTTGGCCTCATATAATACTGAACACCACAAAGTGCTCTAGCCTTATCCATTTCTCTGAGTCATTTCCATTGTCCATAGACATCGTGAAAACTGTCTTGTGGCTCTTGCAGTTCCCACCTCCTCAGTTAGTTTTCCCTACCAACCGCTGCCCATTTCCTGCACCACTTTTCCTTAAACACATGAGAACTATTCAAGGTGTGAAATGCTAAGATAACTCCAAGACGGTCCCTCTAGGAAGAGGCTTTAAAATGCATAAAGTGGTCAAGGGCATGGACTTTTAATTTTTTTATTAGTATATATTAGTTACACAGAATGATAAGTATTCTGGTATATTCGCAGATTCCTATAACTTGCTTCAGCTGTTTTTACCCCCATGCTCCCTTTTCATGCCCCCTTCCTCTTTGCTGGTAGTCTTCCTTCTACTTCCCTGACATCTCTTTTTTTAACCCTAATTTTACTAGATTCCACATATGAGATGAAACATGCAATATTTGGGGGTGGTTTTTTTTTGCTTTTTTTATTCTGCCTTGTTTCACTTAACTTGATGATCTCCACTTCCATACATTTTTCTGAAACTGACATGATTTCACCCTTCTTTATGGCTAGATAATACTCCATCATGTATTACACATTTTCTTTATCCCTTTATTTGTTCATGGGCACTTGGATTGATGTCATAGCTTGACCCACTGTGAATTATCCTGCAACAACCATGGATATTGCAGGTATCCCACAGTATGGTGATTTTACTTCAAGAATATACCCAGGAGTGTATAACTGGATCAAATGGTAGATCAAAATGCATGGACTCTTTACCCAAAGTGCCCCAATCAAATCCTGTTTCTGCTACTTACTAGTCTGGAACTTTTGGCATGTTCACCTCTCTTCCCAGTTGCTCATTTGTCAAGTAGGAGTGCTGAAAGCACTTGCTATATTAAAATTTTCAATAAGTAATACATGTAAAATACTTGAGGATTTCAACTAGTTAGTATGAGTCAGACACTTAAACCAGTGCATAGCACATAATGAATGTTATTTTCACATATATCGACTCTTGTCACTATTTTTTTCTTTTTGTGGTACTGGGGATCGAACTCACGACCTCGCACTTGCCAGGCAGGCACTTATGCCACTGAGCTAAATCCCCAGCCCTCTTGTCACTATTAATTAGGTTGGAATGGAATTGAGGCATGATGGTGGCTTTGTGGGCAAGGAGACTGATATTTGAAGGTAGGTACCTAGAACCCTTGCATATCACCTATTGGGGCTGCAAATGGCTTGCAAATTCTGGCACTGCCACTTTTGAGAGGAGCTCCCTATTTGAGTGCTTTTGCAGGAAATGGATCTTATACAGCAGTAATTTTTTAAAAATTTTACTATTTTTATGAGCAAATAGATTATATGTATTTATCATGTACAAATGACATTTCAAAGTGCCTATGGTGAGTGTAGAATGGCTAAATGAGATAATTAACATATGTATTGCCTCACATATTTATCATTAAGAAAGTTTTTTAAAAAGTAAGTTTCTTTCATTTTTTGGGCTCTATTCCAAAGCAATATATGCTCATTTAAAAAAAAAAGGGGGGGGGGACACACACAGAAAAAAAGGAAAAAGAAATAAAGTGCTGGTAATCACATCTATCAAGAGACAATCATTGTGAGGGTCTTAAAGTTTTCCAGATAATTTTCCATGCACGTGACATAAAAATACACTTTGTAGATCCACTTTTGAAAAACTCAGCATTATGTTATGAACATCACTAGTTTCTGGATAAGAAATTACCTTGTTGGGCATGTAACTTGGGATTATAAACCTTTTAGCTACTGCAAGTAACACCACAATAATCGTCTTAGCACTCACAGATGTACATGCATCTTTATACACAAGTTCAGCCCTTTCCTTGGGATACATTTTTCCAGCAGTCAAATTTTCCCAGCTCATTTAGGTTGCTCATTGTCTTCTTTTGTTTGAGAATTATAATTAAATACAAAAATGCTTAATTAAAGTTTCATGAAATTTTTAATTACTGAAATAGGAATCGTGAGAAGGATTTATAACAGCGATTGTCCTTGCTTCATATGGATTTTCTGAACCCAAACTGGGTATCAGAATTCACAAGGCAGGAAGCTGCAGGAGAGAGTTGAGCAATGCAGCTAGCACTTACGTTTAACTTTTGACTCTAGTGCCTAACTTGCAGCTGTTATGACTTGGGCTCATATTTAACCTTGGTGAAACTCCGTGTTTTCAAATGAAAAACCCTTGTTTATATTTTGGATCCTGCTTGTCTTTCTTGTCTCAGCTCTCAGATACCCTCTGCCCTCAATTTTAAGATTCAATCAAACTGAGCAACTCCACAGGTCTATCCCTGCTTTTTCCTTTGTCTGGACCAAACTCCACTTCTGGCCCCACCTCCCTAACTCTCTAACACATACCGAAACAATAGCCCTGATCATTTAGGGCTCAGGTAAGATGTGTTCTCCTTCAGGAAGCCCCGCTTGAACATGCGCTACACACACACACAAACACTTCAGTTTGGGTTGGATGCTACTTTTCCATTGTGCCAGGAAAACTATCCTTGCCATTGTCATTTGTATTGTTCATACTGTCGTGGAAGTGCTTGTTTCCCTCTCCTATTTGGCCTTTAGCTTATGAGTATTTGCAGGGAGGATGCTATTTCCTATTAATCTCTACATCCTCAGTACCACACAGAGCGTGGAAGCTGTGAGTGCCCCAGGAAACTTGCTAAATCAGTGATAAATGAATGAAGGAATATAATCATATCTGTCTCACAAATCTGCTGATGATCATAGGGAATGAGGTATGTGGAAATTCCTGGAATATTATTAGGTCAGGAAATGGTATCTCGTAGCTTTAGAGGTAACTGACAGCAGCTTTGTGAGACAGAAACTTTGGAACACTTGAGATGGTCTGAGTGTGAAGATCTGTAGAACCTTTGTGTTTGTTTGAGTGTGTTGAAAGGTGAATTTCGTCATCATTGGAGGTATGTTCTAGGACAAAGGACCTCTTGTTTAAGACAGTTAAGCCCAGTGATTAGTGGCGAGGCGCCAAGCCTAAGTGCTTCCAGGGCCTTGGGTCAGCTCACCCAGACAGACCTCCCCTTTGGGGCCCCACACCTGGTACCCAGAAGAAAAGGACGAAGGGGGGAAAGAGGAAGGGAGGAAACACAGAAAAAGAGAATGGAATGAGATTCTGTATGGGGAATAATTGTAGCTCTTGCACAGCAGCTGTGTTTAGAAAGAGAAAAGCTATACATCAGAGTTCTGCAGCCCCCAGAGAAGTGCCTCCCAAACGCCTGTCACCTTCCATTCTTTCAGAGCAGCACAGCCTTAGGCAGCTCTTCCCAGGGAGGCCTTGCCCTAGCGCCTCATTGGCCAACTCTGTGCTACCACCTGGGGTGCAAATGAACTCCAAGGGTGGATCTCTCAGCAGCAGAACTGGTCTAACCTAACCGACTGTTTCTGCAGTTCTGATGGTGTGGCACACAGCTGCGGAGTGGCACCCTGTATTGCAAAGGCTAGTGCTGCTCTCTGCTGCTGGGCTGGCAGGTTTCAGGTCATTTTAGGAAATGGCTAGGCGAGTCCAGAGCTGCCTCCTAGGTGATTGTGTCCCTCATGCCATACCCTTTTGACCTCAAGGCATTGGACTGAGCTCAGTGAGTTTGAAGAATTTCTCCTTCCCTGAGTTGCAGTCGACAACTTCACTGTCTTAGAGCACAAGTTAAAACTAAGCTTTGAAGAGGGTAATGTATTTGTGTTTATGACAGGTTGAACAATGATGTAAATCCAGGGTGAGAAAATCTATAGAATGCAGGGGAATATCGCCCTCTAGCAAAGGAGTTCTCTCTGCCTGCAGGGTAAAGAGCCTCTTCTTGGCCTCCCTAGCACCAGGACATCAGGCAGGCCTTGGGCTGGGATGAAAGGTGAAGGGTGGCAAGCCCCAACTAACTGAAACTCTTCACACAGATTCCCACGGGTGCAGACTTGAGCAAACACCCAACTGCCACCCACCTGGCTCTAAAGCCAGCTCCCCAATTGCCTCCCCCAGTGCTTCAAATGTTCCTGGGCTTGGTTCCCTCCTCCTTTCAGCTGTGGGGATGGGAAGAGAAAAGGCAGAGCAGAGGCGGGGGTGGGAAGGCTGCAAGCCAGGCTTCTCTGATGGAGCAGGAAGGCAGCCTGGCAGCCAGGTGACACAGAAAATGAGGGGCCCCCAGAGGGGTGGAATGGGCGGCACCCGAACTACAATTGGCCCATTGCTCAGCCTGGCATTTGGCCAAACAAAGCACAAGCACTTTCTTTCTTTTTCACTTCAATTTATGTCCCAAATCAACAAACATTCAGATGTGAGAGACAGAGTAAATTCAGTTTAAAGAGATGCATTCATCTAGCAGCATGGGCCCCCTGCAATGACAAATAAATCCTTGCCAAAGAGACAGTCGACATTGGCTGGGCTGGGTCGTTAGGATTCCAGGATGATTTTTCTGAGCTGGTTTAGAAGCTCCTTCACTCAGATCTTCTCTGTACAGGCAGGGGATGGTAGTGAGCTGATCCGATCAGACTGTTGGTCTATTGACAGACATCGATTAAATGCCCAGAGTAGGGTAGGCTACTTGCAACTAGAGAACACATCATGAAGTCGTGGAAACCAAGAAGCTTCTCTGCACATAAAGCAATCGCACTTGAGTTGCGTCATAAGCCTCCTCCCTTAACAAAGATCCCCTAGTATTTTAAGGCTAGTTAGATCGTGGCTTGAGCCCCAACTCACTTTCTGACTTAAATAGCAGCAAGGTCTTAAATGTCAATCTCTCTATGTTTACATGATTTTTAACAGTAGAGAAAAATGTCATATTTTGTGCCTCATCAGCTTGGAATACTGCTGCATAGATGTGTCTAGACGTACTGATATAGCTTTTACTGGCCCTGTTCTTTCATATATGTTCATTTGTAACAGCCTTATGGTGTGAATACTAATATTATCCCAATTTTTCACCTGAAAAAACCCAAGTCAAGAGACATTATGTAACTACATTAGATTTTTGACACTCACTTATTTGACGTGTGTGAGAATTGTGTAGGATTGTGCATATAAAATACAATTAGAACATAATCTCCCTGTAGATACTATTCATGATAATTATTCAGTAAAATTGTTTTTATTATTATCCATGTTGTCCTTTTATAGGTAGTGACCATGGAATAGTTTACAATGTAGTTGAATGCAAAGTGTTGGGCTATTTTCACTGGCTTTCTTAAAGGAAATTCTGTAACATTTTAGATAACTCTAGACAGTTATTATGGACCTCTTAGATTAATGACCCTAGGAGAAGACCCAAATCCCCTGGAGATGTTGACTCAGAAGACACTAAACCCCACAGAAAGGCAGGAGAAATGCACCTCAAGAAGCCCCACTGACCTGGGGGAACAATTCTATTACCTGGAGATAGGATGCAAAATCAAGCATTACCAAAACAAATGCCAAGCTAAAGGTGAAAGACTGTTCTATGTTGGTTTGTGAAGTGTAAAAATAGAGTTCTGTAACTGTGAAAGAGAGGAACTAACAAGCTTTAAATACCAACTCTGTCAAGAACCTTACCTCTGCTATCCTATTTATCTGCACAATGGCTTCATGAGGTAGAGGGAATGGTTACACTCATTCTCATGTTAACAGTACAGCCTTAAAGGGTGAATTGAATCCTTTGAAGTCTATACCTTAAAATTGTTAGAGCTGGGATTAGAAGTCAGGTCTGCCTAACCCCAGACTTGTTTCTTTCCATAATTTTATCCATAAATCTGAAACCAAACTGATCATTGTCTTCCCAAACTTGTCTCTCTGATTTTGTTCTCCATCTTGGTGACTAGATACCTCAGCCTGAAACTTGGTGATTATCCCCAGTTCTTCTCGCTTAGCTCCCATATCCAAAAGGGGTCATAAAATGGATCTAGAAAGTCCACCTTATTAATGTCTCTTTTACTCTTCTTTCCTATCTGTATTCACCAAAAACTAAAAGCAGATTTTGTAAGGGAGAGAGATTTGCTCTACTCTCCTTAGTTCTCCTGTGGGCTCTTTCGATGGACTCAGTAACCCAATTAACACAAGCACTGATTAACAAGAGAAAAGCATGAAAGTTTGTATTAATTTCACTCCTTCATGGAGATATTCACAGTGGGTGAAGTCTAATGAAATGACCAAAGCATAATGTGTTTATACTTTTTAGATAAAGAACCATAAACTTGTGAGCCATAACTTGACAAATGACTATGTGCTATATGGGATTAAAATCCAGGCATGTCACTGAGGTATATGTGGGGAGCATATAGAAGCTGGTAGAAGATAAAGCTTACTTCAAAGAATGTTTATTCAGGTTCACTGCAATTGCCAGGGTCTGGTGATCTAGGCTGTTTTGCAACCCTGGTGTGTGAGGGACATCCCTCCTGAAGGAATCTTTATGGTTTACTGCATGTAAGGAAATATAGGCCAAGTGACACTTTCTGAAGTTGCACTTCCTAAAGAGATTTCACCTTGAAATAATCAACAGGCCAATTTGGATTTTTTAAAATTTTATTTTAAGGAGGATAAAAATGAAGAAGGGATGTTACAGAATTTCAAAACAAGATAATAGGACATTAACAATTTTTAATATATTGTGTATCATCTTTAAAATTGTTGCTCAGTTTATAAGATACAGGCATGCAAAACTGATCAAACAGTATAGTACAAACTGTTTTTTGGAATGAACTAAAAGAAATTAGTAATATAACTAGCTTAGCTATCTTGTATATACATTTTTTTCTTTTCCCTTCCTTTTTTTGTCCTCTCCACCATCCCAGTTATTCTTTCCTTGTGAGTGGTGTCATTCTCTTTCACAATATCTATTGTAGATTTTGGATCTTATTTACTTTTTTAGTTTCTTACACTAGGGAGACAATACAATGTTTACACATGTGAGTCTGATCTATTTCCCTTATGATTATAGTCTCTAGTTGTGTCCATGACCTATAACAGCCTTGAGTTTATCCTTCTTTATAGCGGAGTAGTATTCCATTATATAAAAATACCAAATTCTTTTATACATTCCTCGGTTGAAGGGCATTTAGGTTGTTTCCCAGATTTAGCTATTCCAAGTTGTGTTGCTATAAACATAGGTGCACATATATTGCTGTGGTATGATGTTTTTAGTTCTTCTGGGAGAATACCTAGAAAGGGAATAGCTGGGTCAAATGGGACCTCTAATCCTAGTTTTTTGAGGAATTTTCACACTGATTTCCACAACATTTAGACCAGCCTACACTCCCACCAACAGTGAAGAAGCGCTCCTTTATTCCTACAGCCCTGGCATTTGTTATTGGTTGATTTCTTGAGGATAGTCATTCTTTCTGGAGTGAGATAGAATCTCAGTATTGTTTTAATTTGTATTTCTTCAGTGGCCAATGATGTTGAACATTCTTTCATGTATTTATTTGCCATTTATACTTCTTCATCTGAGAAGTGTGTGTTCATCTCAGATGCACATTTTTGGATTGGGTGTTTGAATTTGGGGGCCTGATTTTTTTTAGTTCCTTAAATGTTCTAGATGGAAGTCCTTTGTCTGAGGGACAGTTGGCTAAAATTTTTCTCACTCCTTGGGTCTTGCTTTCACTTTGTTGGTGATTTCCTTTGATGTGCAAATTTTTTTTAGTAAGACGAGATCCAAGTTGTTCATTCTTTGAAGTACTTTCCATACAGTTTGGTTTTTGTTCATGAACTCTGCCTACGCAGATGTCTTCAAGATTTCTATGTACTTTGTGTTCCATTAGATTTAGTGTCAAAGACTAAAACTAGACCCACGCACTAAACTAAGGTCAAAATGGATCAAAGATCTAAATATTAAAACAAAAATTTGGAATATTTTGAGATGGTTAGTTCTTAACCCCTTCAAACCCAGTCAAGTACTAATGTTTGTGTTAGGAAGTACTTTGACCCTTTAAAATTGGAACCACTAAACTTGATGTCATTATCTAGATTCTGCCTGACATCGCTCACACTTATAACATGCATTTCATTGAGTACTGCTTAGATGAATGAATACATCAATTGGTAAATTTGTAGCAGATGCAATATGTGCACTTTGAGCTATGTAGATATTTTATTCATTCTCCACCTTCAGGATAAAGCTCAGAATTCTTCATACACAGAATACATTTCTTGAATAATCTAGCTGCTGACTTTTCTTATTCAGCCTTAATTTCCAGTCAGTTCCCATCTGGAAGGCTCTACTCTTTACTCCAACTGGTCTTTTTATTCTTTGAAGGGATGCTGTTCCCTTTGTGTGTTGGCCTTCGTACGTTCATCAGCATAAATCCCACTCTTCCCTTGTATATTCTACTTCCCACCCTTCCCCTTCTTAGTTCCTACTCACCAATTTAAATAATTTATTCTTAGGGAAACTTTTATTGATACTTTAATTTTAGACTTCTACAGTTGACAGAACTAAGGCTCAAATAATGTCCCCAGGGCCCTACAAATTATAATTGGAAAAGTCTAATTTATCCTGGTTTGTCTGGTTTCAGATAAATATTATTTCATTTGTATTACTCTTCAAAAGACTCAAGGAAATAAAGGAGATACATGACTGGCTCCAGATAACAGAGCTGACCTAGTGCAATTCTGTAGCCCCAATCCAGATACACTATTGTATCAGAGCTATTCCTCTCACCAGAAATTACAGCTTTCTAAAGTGGGAGAAAGGGTTATCTAGTACACCAAGTAGCCAAATTACGAAAGATTCCTTATCACTACAAACTGAGAGAATGAATTCTTGGGCAAACATTCCTAGGCACTTTGCTATCTGGCTTGAATAATGTTCCACCCTGACACTGCCTCTACTCTATCTCTTTTGAGCAAATGAGACCTTTAAGATGGCCTGCCAAGGGAATCAGGTGAGCTGACTTAGTCTGTTCGTCACTGAGATACAATATCTGACACATACAAAGTACAGGAGAGGAGGTTTATTTTGACTCTTGATTTTTAGAGAATTCAGTCCACAGACTTACATGCAGGGAGGGCATGGTGGAATGGTCTGGTAGAGGAAAGCTGCCCACATCACAGAAGCCAGGAAGCAGAGAAAGCAGGGAAGAGCCAGGCAGGGAGATGCACTCTTTCAGTCACATTCCCAGAGATCCGATTCTTCCCTCTAGACCCCACCCTCAGCATCACATTCATCTCCAAACTCTTCAGTGGATAAATCCACTGATGAATTTAGCACCCTCAGGATCCAGCCACCTTCCAAAAGCCCAACCTTTGAACACATGAGCTTTCTGAGGAATATTCTAGATCTAAACTGTAACACTGACTCACTATGTTATCTTTGTAACCACTACATGGCTAGCACAATCACTTATCAATCAAGTAAATGTAGGAGTAGAGCTATTTTGACCTCTTGTCTTTTAAGCTCTGGAAGTGTGTCAAGTGCTGGAAATCGAACTCAGGACCTGATGCTTGTCAGGCAGGCACTGTGTCACAGAGCTCTATACCTGGTCATGTAATTACTGTTTAATACTATTCCCCCAACTGGACTTGAGACAGATAGCTCTGGGTTAAATCAAAATTGCCTTCCAAAGACATTCACCACAATTGGTATGAGGGAGGGGATGGTGTGTATTAGGGAGATTCATAGTCAGACTAAAAACCTAACCTCCTCTAAGTTCTCAAAAATTCTTAGCAGTAGTTTTATTTTATCAAGAAATTGCCCTATACGCATGTTGAAGAAGACAAACAGAATTGACCCTAAAACCTATAATTAATTTTTAAAGTCATTCTCCTACTTCCTTTCTCCTCCTGCTACTCCACTCTCATCATCATTCTAGAAACCCCTCCTTTTTGTCTAAGGTAATATTGTCAGTGATAGGAGCAGCACTAAGGATGCTGCTGATATATGAACAGTTTTATGAAATAAATATGAGGACTTCAAAATGAAGATGAGTTGTGTCAAATTTATTTCATCATTGATTATACTTTAGTAGGAATATTCCTGCAATTCTCAAGTCCCATGCCTATTCTGCACTGTCTAAATATACTTGAAAATTCATAAAGGAAAAGTTTGGTAATATTTTCAGAAAGCTCATCTATAAAATCAACACACAGTGCCTCAGAGCACGAATATGCAAAGAAACCTCAAACAGGATGCCTCTGAAGGCAGTCATTCTTTCTGATAATCTAATTGAAAGTATTAACAAGTTCAAGTGAGACAATCACACACACACCCCTGTCAACCACCCAGTGAAAAAGAAAGGAATCACTGAGGCCAAGTTGGCAGTGCCTAGCTGGCACTTTCCAGGCAGGCTATACCTTTGCTCATGAACTTTACCTACCAATGAGGCAGAATCAACTACGTGCAGACAGGGCCAGACACAGGTCCTTAATAAAACTCTGTTAATTAAATATTTAAATTAATAAATGACTAAAATATCTTGGTGCTTTTGTGGAGATGTGTACATGAAATATTATAATTGTATATCTATTCTTCTGATGTCACTTGGCCTCCTATAATCCGCAGGACGATCTCAATGTCCCTAATCCCACTGTAAATGATGACAGTGGCATTCCAGGTTTGCAATCAGTTGCTTACTTCAGTTCTTTTTCTTTCTTTTTTTTTTTTTTTCGGTACCAGGGATTGAACTCACAACCTCATGCTTGCCAGGCAAGCACTTAAACCGCTGAGCTGAATCCCCAGCCCCCTTACTTCAGTTCTTGTGGAGAGCTGACAAATCACTACATAAACTGTGGGCCTAAGCCAGATCTTGGCTGCTGGCAAACTCACCAAGGTAATGGTCACTGAGGGTAGGGAAGGGTTCTGAAGGTCAATTAGCCTTCTCTAGATGACATTATTTTACCTGATTATATGTGTGTGTGTTTAAAAATATTTCTACCACTGTACATTTTATTAAAATCACTATGAATACTTGAGTATACACTATTCTTCCTCTTGCAACTAATTTTCTTGAATCTTGTCTTGAAGGACAATTCTCCCTAGGGACAACCCTTGCCTTCTGCTGCTTCAGGTAATTTTGGTATCAAATCCCCTCCATGTGACTTTTTTTTAGCTACTAATGAGTCTTCATTATGATTCTAAGCATTTCTCCAAACTATTTAGGATGTTAGTACTAATTTTAAAAGCACATTATTAGGTTGCTTTTTTAAGCATTTGAATTAGTGAAAAGATTCATGCCACAGGATCCCTGACTTCTAGGAACCCTTTTCCCATGGAAAGAGAAAGAAGTATTTACTAACTAGTTCACAAGAATCATCAAGCGCTATGTGTGAAGTTTTATGTCTTTTGATACCAACAGAAAATAAATAACATGCATAAGCAATATTTCAGGCTGAGAATGCTATTGAGGGAAGAGTGCTCTAGATAAAATTGAATGTGGAGGCAGCAATTGCTCTAGATCGCAAGTCCCAACCCTGTACTTATCTATCGTGTGGGTGTGATCCTAGACAAATCACTTAATCTTCCGGAGATCCTCATCTCTTACTTTACAAAGTAACAAAAGATCTTTTTTACTACCTTCACTCATAGGGTGAAATGGAGGATCAAATGAACTGAAGAATGTGAAATCCTTTTATGAATTTTAAAGTGCTATCCACCAGTGACTCACTACCACTGCTGGCATCATCATCATCATATCATCATCATCATCATCACGATGTCTCGTATTGTTAAGGAGAGAAGAGACTGTTGCATGGCTGGATGCTAAATGAAGGTTCTGTCCCCTCAGGACAAAGCTACCAGAGGACCACAGCAAGTGCTACTGCCACTTTCAGTAACACCGTGATTGCTACTTATGGAGCAGCCTTCCACACAGAAAAAGGGATCAGCTGCCTTGACACCCGAATTGCTAGGTATCGAATCTCTCCCATTATCTTTCCAAAGAACACAATGTATTTGCAGCTGGAAAGAGACAACCTGACTTGAAGCCAAAGCATGCTGGCTTCAAGTTGCTGGAATTGGCTCTTCAGAAGGTAAATTTTCTAAAGCCACAGCACTCTGCTCCCCATTCCCCATCTAATAGGATCTGAATTAGAACTGCACATTCAGAAAACTCTCCTGTCACTTTTTGTCAAAGATTTCTCTTTGAGTCGCTTGAAATATCTATTAAAAACTTAGCCTAAAGCAGTGTCTTTTGAATACCCACCTCAGTAATTCAGTACTGGAACACTGTAAGCGTCCACCAACATCAAATGGATAAATTACTCAAAAGACATTTTCCACCCTTAAATATAGTTCCAAGAAAGAATAGGAAATGCCTCATACCTCTAATGGAAGCTATTTTCTACAAAAACAAATCATTCAGCTCCATGGACCTAGAAATGCCTTTTGCACATAAAATTGAAACGAAGAGACAGCAAAACAGCAGCTGAAGCCATGCAGTCATCACCCCCAAAACACATGCTTCAAACAAAAGTGATATACTCATTTGAAAAATGGGCTCTCCACACACCCAGCATTACGGCTGAGCTATAGTAGTTGTCATTTTATGTATAAAAGAAAACAGTCAACATTTTGTATGAATTTCCAAGAAAATGAACTATTTGTTCCTTCTTAGTAGCTAATGTAAATATCAGAGGAAATAGCAGTTTGGGTTCCAATAAAAATGTGGAACATTTCAAAATGCTCATACATAAATCCTGACATCAAAATGTACGTATTTTAAGATGCCGGAACATGAGCATCAAATGATGTGCTTAATACGTTTGTTCTTTCATGAAGAGATGAGGTATAATTGTATGCAATCATCTTGTAGCTAGGAATTATATTAAGAAGTCTGAACTCTAAGTACTAAATCAAACTAAATCGTCTCTATCCTATTTTTCTCTTTCATACTTGTCATTACTTCCTGAAGTTCTCATTAGAACTGCATAATTCTACACCCCACAGCCCATAGGTTTTCTTCAGAGGAGGGGAGCTTAGCCCTTCTCCTTTCCCTCAGAGCCGCAGATCTCTCTTTGCAAATGCTCAGAGGATGAGAGTCACAGATACATCATTTCAATGAACAATAATACCTTATTAGGTAGAAGAACTAAATTATTGCTGCTTTGCCTTTTCACAAATACTTAGCATATCTTTAAAATCTGTTTTCACTGTCCTTTGAGAAAAAGACAACATGTTCTAGAAGAAAAGTTAATGGGAAAACATGAGCTAGGTCGTGATATTAAAGACAGATTTCTTCTCCAATGCTAGAAACCACAGTTCTCCCTCATTCGCTCCTAAAGAAAACATAACATCGCTGGCTAATGGGTTGCCCACAAATAACCATTATTGAATGAATAATAAAGGAATAATAGCAATGTGATTTTCACTTACATCAACCACAAAAATCTTCTGGGAATCATCCAAAAACTGCACTTTTAAATGTAGCATCCTCGGAGAGGCTGTTGGGCTGCGAGCAGGCTCAGAGTGCTGTGGGTGCTGTGACAGGAAGGGGCTTTCTCCAGCAATCGCACTCTCAGCTGGATGCTGTGCACTCAGGTCCCCCCACCCCCAGGCAGGCATCCCCACTTTCGGCGGGGCCCACTGCCATTTGCGCGAAGTGATGCACACCCGAGGGTGTTTGTGTGCCGAGTGCTGGGATCAGCAGCATCTGGGCAGCTCCCTGGGCAGCATCAGAGCCAACTGGACTTTCACCTGGGTTCCTTTCTACAAAGAAACAGAAGAGAAACAAAGCGCTGGAGACTTCGAGGGACTGTCTTTATTTCACAAGTGCACAATTTGGAAACCCTACATGAGCCTTTGAAAAACTGAGAAATGACATTTTCAAAAGTAAAAAGATTAGTTAGTCCATATTTTATAAGAAATTTCATGGCTGGTTTGGGGAGATAGATAGATGGATAGATAGATATAAATAGGCATATCTATTTCCATATGTAGATTTCTTTTTCATAATTTTTAATTTACTTTTTTAGAAATGAAAATATCCTTTATTTTATATATCTGTATAATTTTAATTATTTTGAACTTTCTTGATTTAGAAGCAAAAACCATATCACAAAGAAAATACAGAAAGTACCACTTCCTCCTCTTTCCCTTCCATTCTGTGTCCCTGCTACAGTCCCATCAGCTACAATTTGCTGTAGTTGCTTAGCCTTTGGTAGTCCCTCACACAAGCACTGTACATTTATCCTATTTAGGTAATGGGCTCTTGCACTGCTTCATGTCTTCCTTTTCTTCCTTCATATATTGTAGAGATTTCCCTCTACTTGTGCATGGAGAGTGTACTCATTTCTTTTTACAGCTCTGTCATTTTGACTGTGTAGGTAACTATAGTTTACACACCCAGGCTGACATGAATACTTCAGTCTCATGAAATCACTATGTGCATATCTGTGTTTGTTTGTTTTTTGTCTTTTCTTGATGCAGGGTCTCGCTATGCAGTTCAGACTGGCCTTGAGCTCACTTTGTAGCTCAGGTTGGTCTTGAACATGCAAGGATCCTGCTGCCTCAGCCTCCCGAGTGCTGGGATTACAGGATTGCACCACCACACCTGGCTTTATGTACATACATATGTCACTGCACAGTGTTCAGGTAGATCTGTGTAGAGCAGAGCTCTGAAGTGGAGCAGCTGGTCACAGGTAATGATTTTGCTGTTTCTAGATTGTCGTCCAAACCTTCCCACAAAATTCATATGTTGAAATCCTAACACCACTCAAAACATGAATACGCTTGGAGAGTGGAAGGCAGTGTCTTTAACCTGATAATTAAATTGAAATGAGGTCATTAGGAAGAGCCCAAATCTGATCTGACTGTTCCCTGACAGATTGTAGGGAAAAGGAACGCTTTTTCATTGTTGGTGGGAACATAAACTAGTGTAACCACTATGGAAATCAGTATGGAGATTTCTCAGAAAACTCAAAAAGAGAGATTATATTTGACACAAGTCTGCCTCTTCTGGGCACTAAACAGTTAATTCTTTGCTCTAATTGAATTTTATCCTGATGCATGATATGAGGTATAAAGCCAATTTTATCTTTTTCCAACCAATTTCCCAGTTACCCAGACATCATTGTTCAGAAAGTTAATTTCTGCCTCCATTGATATAAGAAGCGGTCTTTATCATATGTTAAATTGCCATATGTACTTGTGGTCTATGTTTAGATTTTCACTCCTTTCTCTTCAGGTATAAATACTACCACACTGATCCGGCCGGCGGATCAGTCCGTGGGTCTCACCTGGAGAGGGAACGGGGATGGGGGGCAGGGCAAGAGGAAAGAGAGATGGAGACAAGTTGAGCAGTTCCAATCAAGTCTCCTTTATTGAGGAAGTGAACATGGTTTATATAGGGTGAGGGCAGGAAATTGTCGTCATCAGGCAGAGATGTTGTGGAGAGACCGGATAGGTCGCAGTCATGTCCGGCCAGGCAGAGAGGATCATGGGCAATGTAGGCAGACACACCAAATGCCCACAGGAGGGCGGGATGGGGCGGCAGCAGTGAGGCTATCATGCCGCTCCCTACACCACACTATTTTAATTTTTGAGACTCTAGAGTATAGAGAACCTGATCTGGACCTTGTCTCAGTCTGGAGCATTTTATATTTGCAATTCCAAGGAAAAGCTATTGGAATTATAGTAAGTAAATTCCAATCTACCAATTTCAGTGCAACCCACAGCAACAATAGACAAAGCCATATCTGTAGCTGTGAGGAGCCAAGGGGGTCCTAAGTCCAGTGTGAACAATAGCTAACCAGAACAAAGGCCTCAACCCAGGGTTGAACCCAGGTTTCATTAATTCATGAAGAGGGGAATGGCTCGGTGTTGAGTGACTGTGAGAATGGCAGGAAGTATGAGAGTACTGTGCACTGGGCTAGGTAGGAGACACAATAGCACCTCTGCAATATGCAGAGAGAGGTGTGCAGAGGGAGTACTGGATTCTGTTAACAGGTAACCTCTAAATCTGCCTGGAATCTGCATAACACAGATTGAGAAAGTAACTTGCATTTTGGGTCGGTTGTCTCTGCTTTGATGTCTGGCCTTCCTGCCCTGGGAGGTCCCGGCTGCAATTCCAGCCTACAACAAGGCATCTCTCAGCCTAGTTCATGCTTAGTACTAGGGAGCTATAGGTGAGGCATCACTGATCGGTGGCATTGCTTCAAAGGCTCCATATCAGTGCCTTGCTAGGCCCATTTGCATTGCTTAAAGTCAACTGAGGGAACAGAGTATTTTCCTAGCCAGCTCTGTACATATCAATACACGGAAGTAGGGCAAGGGTGAGCCAAATGGAGACAAATGGGCTTCTTCTGGGGGAGCCCTTCCAGTGGTCCTCCATACAGAGTATGTCTTATTATCTGATAAGACTGCTCCACATCCCATTGCTTTCTTTTACTTAGTTTTCCTGGCTATTCTTATTTATTTATTTTTCTAAGTATTATAACCTTGCTTAGTTCCAAGAAATGAATGTTGGTGTATTTATTGGGCTGTTAAAAATATAAATTTACTTAGGCGTGACTGATATTCTGATGATGAGTCTTCCTACTCAATTTGTTCAGATCTATTTTTTATGTCTTTGTCTTCTAGAATGTTCCTGAGTCTAATACACATTTTTATAAATACAGAAAAACAAAGAGATGGGAAAACCAACTCCTGAGCATGGAACATCATTCAAAATGTGTATGATGAAGCCCTAACCCTCAAGATCTCAGAATATGACTGTATTGGGAGGTGGGAATTTTAAAGAAGAAATTAAGTTAAAATTGGGTTATTAGGATGGGCCCTAACCCAAGCTGATGGGCGTTCTTAGAAGAGGCTATAAAGACAGACACACCAGAGATGTGTACGCACAGAGAATGACCATTGAGGACACATTAAGAGTGTGGCTTCAGGAGAAACCAAGCCTGCAGACACTTTAATATTGATCTTCTAGCCCCCTGAACAGGGAGAAACACATTTTTTTGGTTTAAGCCATGAAGTATGTGGTATTTTGCTAGCATATTACAAATAATATTGAAATTTTACCATTCTTTCTGTTTTTTTCCCCTCTCTACTTCCTACTAATTCCTTTAAACAAATCCTAAACATCATTCTGTTGACTCTTCTAAAAATAGTAGAGTTTCTTTTAAAAACATGGACCTTTTCCTCCATTACCTCAAAGGCATTTACTACACCTAGCAAATTGCCAAACATTCTCTTTTCTCATGTAATACTCAGTACCATATTCGAAGTCCCCAACTGACTCGAGGGTCATTTTTGTAACATTGATTGGTTTGAATCAGAAACCAGGAAAGATCTACCCATTATGTTTGATTGTTAAAACTATTTCTCTTCTTTTGATCTACAGCAGTATCCCTCCCTGCTTGTTTTGCTTTTGATTTATTGGCAATTTTTATGTCAATTGTCCTGTCATGTCATATGTCTTAGACCAGTGGTGGCAAACCTATGGTACAGGTGCCGCAGTGGGCTGTTTGTATCATTGAAAGCTCTAAAAGGTTTGCCATCACTGTCCTAGTCTTTGCTGCTGGCTTCATTATGATGCCACTTAAGTGGTCCTCTACTCCCTGTATTTCTTATCAATGCCCAATGAGATTCACGTTGAACTTCTTTTGTGAGGATACTTCATATTATATTATACTAGGAGTTGTCTGTCTGATTGTTTTCTTTTATAGTGATGCAAGGATTGATGAATGAGTTTAGGCAATGAACATTTAAGTATGTGAAAATATTCCACATAATTATGGTAGCCACTGTAGATCTCCTGTTGTCTTGTTTTGAAATCTGTGTCACTTACATGGTTTCCTTCTGATCTTCTTTGTTCTGTTTTGTTATGTTTAGTTTTACCCTCTTTAAAATAAAATAAAAAATATGAAAATATTCCACATATAAGCTTTATACATTATCAAATATTTGTGGCAGGTATGTAATCCTGGCGCTGCTTTTTATTTTTCATTTTAAAGAGAAAAAAACAGAAAAATCAAGAAGCAAACAATTAAGAAACAACAACAAAAACAAAATGATGATGACAACAACAAAAAAACAAGATGATAGGAACTTAACAATGGTTGTCAATTTGCATATTGTTATCCTCAAAGTAATTGTTCAGGCTATGAGATAACAGGCACATAAGAGTGACCAAACAATATAGTCCCCTTCGAGCATGTTGTTTACTTTTTAAAGTGTGAATCTTTTCTATTTTTAACTGACAATTGTTTGCATATGTAAGGAATTTTTTTTTTTGCTACTGGGGATTGAACTCATGACCTTGTGCTTGAGAGGCAGGAACTTAAGCCACTGAACTAAACCTCCAGCCAGGCATGTATTTTATACATTCATTTCATGTCTTTCATACTGAGTTTTAAGTGTGTAGTCATTCTTTATTTGACTATTAGCTTCTCAGGTATAAGAAAATTCCACTATTGTGATTATAAAGAGTTGTATCTGCTCTTTTCCAAAGTGTGTGCATCATGTCACATGTCTTAGATCAGTGATGTTTGCTTTTTTAGACAAAGTCTTGCTCTATAGTCTAGGAACTTGCAGCCCTGCTCCCTTAGCCCCCTGAGTACCTTTCCAATTCTTGTAGCATTGTTTTCTTTCTTTTGTCTAATTCGGTAGGCTAATGATCCCAATGAAATGCTAAATGATAGGAGCAATAGATTGCATCCATTTTTTTCCTCCTAATTTCGGTGGGAAAGCTTCCAGGACTTCTCACTAAGTACGACAGTGGCTTTTGAAAAAGACATCTTTAAAAATACATTTAAATCATATTAGGCAGGAAGCCCAAAACTCCACCCTTTGTCTATATTGAACAACTTATTCTCTGGCACTAAGTAAATGGGCTGGTAAAATCAGATCCATGAAGCACCATCATGAGCTGGACAAGGGTGCATACCCAGGCTAACATTTGACAGCTCACTACAGTCTCCACAATACCTCCAACTGGAGACACTAGTAGAAAAGGTGGTAACTCTGGTGACTGAGGAGTCCCTGTGAAGTGATAGTATCAGCAGTGTGACCTGGATCAGGTCACTTTAGCTCCCTCTTCCTTGATTCCTGCCTATAAAGTGACAATCCTAACTCATAGAGTTATTTCAAAAACAAAAGCTCTAGGTTTGTATGCAGCAGGCACTCAACAAATGCTTAATGAAAAGATCAGTATCAAGAAAATTAAAATGAGTAAGTCACCGTCTTGCTGATAAATGAAGAGTGGATTGCTTTGTTTTCTCTTCTTTTTCCACCTAGACTTCATTTCTTAGGCTTTGCTGGTAAAATTGTACAGCCTGATTCAAAGCAGGAAACTTGTGTAAACAAACTTTTCAAATTCTGCTTTTGAGAGAAAGTCTAAAGTGGCGCTTTCCGATGGACACGCGAGCCTGGCCAGCATGCCCTCCATCTGAAGAAGGATGGGCAATGAATTCCTGGCTGGATGAGCAGAACAGCATAAAAAGAGCCTGTTGAAAAAAAATTTAGCATTATCATGGAAAAACAAATCAAATAAACTTTCATGAGCCCAGGCATAGTGGTGCACACCTGTAATCCCAGCACTCGGGAGGCTGAGGCAGGAGGATCACTGACAGTTTGAGGCCAGCCTGGGCTCCATACAGAGTTCAGGACAGCCTGAACTACATAGCAAGACTCTGTCTCAAATAAAACAAAAAACAAATAAAAAATCCCAAAACTTCCATGGAAAAGAGAAAGTACCACACAACTGATTTTATCCAGGATACTAAAAATAATCTGTGGTATAAATTGAATGTTAGAAGAATTCTGACCAGAATAATGGTCCCATGTCTTGGCATCTCCTTGTTAGTCCTTATTGCTTTGGAATGAAAGCCTGCTATTTTAGGATCCCTTCCTACAGTCCCAGTATTCTTGGAGGTTGTCAATCTCATTACTTATCAATGGATTTAATAAAATTTCCAGCTCAAAAGAATTGTCTTACACATAATTTTTTCGCATTTTCTGTACCTCATCAAAACAGCTAATTTCTCCTGATAATGTCAATATGTCCATTTAAAAGAAGTTCAGCAAAAACATAAATAACAAGACTGGGAGAGTAGCTAAGTAGGTAGATTGCTTGCCTAGCATGTGAGAAGACTTAGATTTGATCCCCAGCACATGTCACACACGCAAACAAAATAAAACATAAAACAGTGTCCAGTTATAGTGGTGTACACTTGTACTCCCAGTACTTGGGAGGCAAATTGCAGGATACCAAGATCAAGACCAGCCTGGACTACATAGTAAGACCTTGTTTCCTCTCCCCACAACATTTAAAGAAGGAATTAATTAAAATCACTTGAATCCATTCAACTGAGATCACCACCACTAACATCCTCTCCAATCTTTCTTGACATTTTCTTTCATTTTATGTTTATTCATACATGTTTGCTGTACATAAGTGTTACACTCATTGTGGAGAGTTGGTACATGTACATAACACATCTTAATTCTTTTTACCTTCCCTTTGTCTTCCTTTCCCTCACTGTTCCATCTCTAGTTCCCCTTCATATTTGCAGAAGATGTATCTCATTATTTCATATTCTCTCTTTTATTTTGCTTTTTAAATTGTTTATATTTTGGCCTTCTCTTATAACAGCAATGATATGATATTTATGCTCATGTGTCTGATTTATTTCACTTAACATTATGTTCTCAAAGTTTATCCACTTTCCTATGGATGACTCAAATTTACCCTTCTGGATGTCATATTATGTGAGTGTATTGTGTTGTTGTGACCGCTTCAATGTCCTGAACCAATGCAAATTTTTACCTTTCATGGTCATTTTCAATTTGGGGAAGAGCCAGAATTTGCACAATGCCAGATCCAGTTAATAAGGTGGAAGTGGATACATCTTAATATTTTTATAAGTCTACTTTTCCATCAAATGGCACTCAACGGTGCCCTTTTCCATCAAAGGGCACTCCCTTTTTGATCAATCTAATAAAGACACTTATGAAAGAAGACTTTCAGAATTGCTTCAAAAAGCGATATGAACAATGAGGTAAGTGTGTTTTAATGAGAAGAAGTATTTTGAGGGAAATTAAAGGCAGTGTGTCTTTTACTGTAATGAATTTTTAAATATAAACATTCACCATATATTTTGATCACACTGTACATATGTTTCATATGTAACATATGCTGTTTCACTGTGGATACAAATCCCTGTGCATGTTTGATCTCTCTGTCTCTTCAAGGAAGTCATATTAATTACATTGCGTGTCTCTTCACAGTACAGTCCATTCATGAAATCTTTCAGCTTCTGTGGGTGCACCTCCCAGGGTAGAGAGACAGGAAGAGAGTGACTTGGGTTTCAGTTACACTACCCCTAACTCTGCTGGATCAAATCAGTTTTCTGCAGGGCAATTTTTCTTTTTAATTAGTGTTAGTAATCATACATATGTGTATACAAGGTATACTGATCAAATCAGTATAATTAGCATTTCCATGTGCTTATCGTTTTTTGTGTTAAGAACCCTCAAAATCTTCTCTTGTGCTTTCCCATAAAATGTATAAAAGTTTGTCATAAACTATAGTCACCCTACTGTGCTGCAGAACACTAGAACTTACTCCTCCTACCTCAGTGCATTTTAGTATCTATTATCCAACTGTTTCCCCTACATCTTGCCCTTCTTAACTTCTAGTAAATAATATTTTTCTCTCTTCTAGAATATCAACATTTTTCTAGCTTACATACAAGAAAAACACATGGTGTATTTGCTTCTCTGTGTCTGGCTTAACCTACCCTTCCTTGTGTCTGGTAAACACAAGTCTGCTCACTTCTTGCATGGCATCAACAATTTTTAGCTTCCCTATAGGACATGGATTGTGATGTATTTGCCTTTTTGTGTCTAGCTTCTTTCACTTAAAGTCATATCCTCTAGTTCCACTCATTTTGACACAAATGATAAGATTTTATTCTTTTAATAGTTGATTGATATTCCATTGTTTATACATACCACATTTTCTTTATCCACTCATCTTCTGATGAACACGTCAGTTATTTCCATGCCTTGGCTAGTGTGAATAGTGCTGTAATAAATGTAGGAGTGCAAGTGTCTCTGATATGATGATTTCATATCCCTTACATATATATCCAGAAGTTGACAGATGGACCATATGATATATCTATTTTTAGTTGTTTGAGGAACTTCTATATTGTATTTCACAATAGCTGCACTAATTTACATTGCCACCAGCAGTGTATAAAAGTTTCCTTTCTCTGTATCTCTATAATGTCATATTTATTATTATTATTATTTTGATTTTGATAGTTGCCAGTTTGATTGTGAAGAGATGAAATATTATTGTGATTTTGATTTGCATGTTTTTGATGGCTAGTGATGTGTATTTTTGCATGTTCTGATTGGCCATTTGTGTTTCTTCTTCCAAGAAATGTATATCCACATTACCTGCCCATTCAAAAAGTTAGATTATTTTATTTTTATTGAAGTTTTTAATTCTTTCTATGTTCTGGATGTTGGCCCTATGTCAGATGAACAGTTGACCACTGTTCTCTGCGATTCTATAGGACATCTTCTTCATTTTGTTGATGGTTTCTTTTGCTTCGCAAAAGCTCCGGAGTTCAATATAATCTTATTTGTCTGTTTTCTCTTATGGTGCTTTTGGAGAACATTTTTACAAAAGGAAATTTACTTTAAAATTTTGACAACCACTGGTCACGTGTCACTAGTTCATCCTTCTTTGCTTGAGAGGTGAAGCACCTGCACAGAAGTGACTTACCTGTCAAGGTAATTGATTTAGCTAGTTAGTTGGAAATCTGTATCGGACTGAACCATCTTTTTCAAGATCTTAACTTACTGTACTTTTTTAGCTCATCATCTCTTTTTGCCCATGAATGATGTGCATGTGTCTAAAAAATATTGTCAGTATATAAAAATATAAAGAGACCATGATAATAAATTGATTTTTCTTCTTAAAATAAAAAAAGAGGTTGCTTCACATTCTTCTGGTCAACCTTATACAAGAAGCCCTGGCTTATGCTGTGAGGCAAGAAAAACAAATAAAAGCTCAAAGATTGGAATAAAATTATCTAGTTTGCAAATGGCATGATTGTGTATATGAAATTGCTAAGGAATATACAAAAGAAGATATAAATTGAAATTACTGAATTTAACTTTTATGATTGTTTTCTTTTGTTCTATGTGCTATGCTATTGGTATTTTGATCAAGATTGCATGAAATCTCCCAATCAAAATACCATTGACATACCTCACAGATCTAGAGAAAACACTCCTAAAATTCATGTGGAACCAGAAGAAACCTAGAATAGCAAAGGCAATTCTGGGCAATAAATGCAAGGCAGGAAGCATCTCAATTCCTGACTTGAAACTGTGCTATAAACCACAGTGATAAAATCAGCATGGTACTGGGAAAGAAATAGACCTGAGGACCAATGGAACAGATTAGAAGATGCAAGTATGGGTACAAAGACACTCAGCCACCTGATATTTGACAAAGGGGCTAAACGTGTTCACTGGAGGAAGGATAGCCTCTTTAATAACTGGTGTTGGAAAAATGGGCTCTCCACATGCCGAAGACTGAAAGTAGATCCATGCCTATCACCATGCACAAAACTAAAGTCTAAATGGATCAAAGACCTAAACATTAAGACAGAAACACTAAATCTTCTGGAAGATCAGGTAGGTAGAAATCTTGGAGACATAAGGGTAGGCAGAGAATCAATGAACAAAATGCAAACTACAGGGGAAATGCTTCAGACAATCAACAACTGGGATCTCATATTATTGAAAAGTTTCTGCACTTCGAAAGAAATCACCATCAGAGTGAAAAGCAAACCCACGGAATGGGAAAGAATTTTAGCCAGCAAACACTCAAAGGAGTTATATCAAGAACATATAAAGAATTGAAAAACATCAAGCCCCCCAAATTCAAAGACCCTCTCCAAAAATGGGCAGCTGAGATGAACACACAGTTCTCAAATGAAGATATACAAATGGCAAATAAATACATGAAAAAATGTTCACCATCACTGCTTATTTGACAAATGCAAATTAAAACAACATTGGGATATCATCTCACCCTGGAAAGAATAGCTGCCATCAAGAAATCAACTGATAGCAGATGTTGGCGAGGCTGTGGGGAA
>PVJX010016251.1:0-40528 GCA_004027295.1 Dolichotis patagonum
GCAAACATGTACTAAAAAAAGAAAAGCATGCTTCAGGTATGATGCAACCACTTAACCATTAATTTAAATTACTCCTCTTAGCCCTGAGTGGGTTTTCATGATATTCTGTAAGAAGAATAGATCTATTTTATAAAATACAAAATTCCCTCTGCTAGCCTACATACCCTTTTTGTATGTGATTACATGAACGCGAAGAAAGATCTTAGAAGGATCTGGAAGTACACTAGGCTGTAACCACTGGTTGTGTGGGCAGGGTGAGGAATGATCCTAAAGAAACGGCTCTGAAATAGGTAGTGAGCTTGCAGCTGCATGGTGTCACTGGGGAGATTGGGGGCCGGGACTTCTGACTTGACTCTTGTCGATATAACAGAGGCTCAGTTCCAAGAGAGGTTGTAAGAGAGCCCTGCTGTTTCTTTCAAGTGCTTGAAATGCTTTTGCATGGGGCACAGGATCTACCCCCTCTCCAGCTATCATTTCCTTATGTCAGGAATCAGGTTTCGCACAACATTTATTCTCCTTTGAAATTTCCCTTCATAGAAGATCAGGAGTCACCAGAGGATTAAAATCCCTTAAGTCTGCCCTTAGGTATTTGATGGAAGAAATTTGATATTTTGCCTTCTTGCCAGCCCATGAGTAACCCTGGGCAAGTCAAGAATGCTCCTATGTCACATTTTCTTCCTCTCCTGGTGCAGTCACTGTGCAGTTCTTGTGCATTAAAGGTGGTGACAAATACTGTAATTAAGGTAAATTGTAATGGCAAAGCTCTAGCTTTTTACTTATGAGATACAACAAACAGAGAGATTGAATAGAATACAGCTCCCAGCACCCTTCTGCTGTGTTTATTTAGATGAGCGTTTGCATGTCTCACCACGCAGAGATGTTTGAGAAAGAAGGAAAAGTCATACAAGTGTCATTCTAAAGTTATTAAATCCACTGTGTACTGCCTGTGTGTGCAGAACCCAGCAAAGAGGTAATGCGTGCTGTCTTACCCTGCGTCTGTGCTTGGCAGGGTCCATCTGTGACGCTTCCTTTTGCACCGTCAGAAGAAGCTGCTCAGGTGTGTGCATGATTAAAACCTGTATTCAGAAGACACTGCCCTAGGTAGTCAGCTTCCGTGATTGCCATTGCCTCGTCCCCTTTGATCCTGAGCTTAGGCAGGCCTGGTCAGTGCGCCTCTGCATCCCCTTCCTCTGCTGCTGCCCTTGCTTCCAAAGCGGGGCCCTCATCCTGGACAGGACCTGTGCTACGGCTCCTTCCTTTGTTTTTACTTGTTTATTTTACTTTACCATGAAAAAAAAGAGTAAAAATGATGATACAGGATTTCACAACAAAGTAACAGGAGATTAACCCTGGTTAATAAATTGCATATTGTTATTTTCAAAGCAGATTACAAGATATAGACATGAAAAATTAATCAAACAATGTGAGATCAGTAGTATAGTCACCTATCTTGTATTTAAGGTGCTTGTTACATGTCTGAGTCCTTAGTACCGGTAAGTATCTCTGGAACTTTCTGCATTATTACTTGCCCTATGGACACATTTAGTACACTTTTCCTACGTGACTACACGTGTCAGAAGTCCTGTTCCTAAGGAGCTTGCAGGTTATCTTGCCTTCTTTGTATCTGTAAGCCGACTGGTGCATAGTTGTTAGGTGCAGAGACAAAGAACCCTCCTGTGGTATCAGGAATTGCCACCAAAGGTCAGGGCTCTGACTGCAGTCACCAGGACAGTGTGATGAGCCCAGCTGAAACCAAACGCTGCTGCTACTGCTGAGGCAAAGAGCACAGGAAATGGAGCATGTGCCCTGATTCTGCTCTGTTGGGAATCCAGGGAACATGGTGCGTGGCATATCTGTGTCCTCTAAAAATTCATGCATTGGGATCCCAACACATGATTTGATTGTGCAAAGAGACAGAGTCTCTGAGAGCACTTTGTGATGGCATGAGTGCTTTCAGAGGAAGACGTGGAGAGGGCTTGGTGGTATTCCGAGTTCTTTACCCTGCTGGAATACAGGAGCAGGTGGAAGTCTCCACACCAGGAAGGGGATCTCTGCACGCAGGACTCTTCCTCAACCTTGAACTCAGACATTCCAGCTTCTAGTCCTGTTAGATGTGCATTTCTGTTGTGTAAGCCGCTCAAGTTTTGGGAAGTTGTTATAGCAGTTTGGACTGAGACAGGAAGGGTTTAATAAACGTTAACATGAAGTTATCAAATGGAATGACTGGTAGACAAGAGATGTGCAGATCCCAAGATCCGTGATGGTAAAGACAAGGCTCAGATATGGAAGAGAAACTGTGTCAAGAGAAAAGAACACAATTTATGGAATCAAGGGAATTGAACCTTCCTGATCATTTCCTGTCCCTGGCAACTTTGCAAACTACCAGAACTAGTAGTAGGTTCTTGCTTTACACGTAGCTGGAGATAAGGAATACCTGGGGTATCCTCTGACACAATAGTCTGCTCCTTGCTGCAGGGTATGGGTAGTTAAGAATTGCACAAAGTAGGATCCCATTTAAGATTTTAAAATGTGAGAAATTAAAAAAAATTGGCAAAGCAGATGATATGGGTAATTAGAAATGGGAAATATTCCATATATAAAATCCAGTGAGACCATGTATTTCATTAGAAGTTATAACATACAATGTTAAAAGTACCCTTTGAAAAACAATTGTCCAGGAGTTGAGTCCACCATGTTCCATTTTTTCTAGTGAAACTTTGAGTAAAATCTGAAAACTACCACATCTTAATATAGGGAGAATTCAAACGCTTGCTATAAATTGCCTGTTATTTTTTGCCTAGCAGAATAAAGAGGGGATCTGTATAGGGTATAAAAGATAATTAGAAAGCTGTCTGGTGGTTGTACCAGGCTTCTATTTTAGTAGCTATGAGAAGTCACAGTGCTAAGAGCTTCTGGTCTTTCTAATTCCTTTTTTCCTTATAGGGCATGATGTTACCTAAATTGCTCATGTGTGTGTGTGTGTGTATGTGTGTGTGTGTGCGCACACGCGCACGTGCATGCATGTGCACAGTTTCTAACTTATGCAGCATTGGTGGTTTTTAGGGGGTGCTTTCCTGTGCATTATAGCATTCTTATCAGCATCAAGGTCACTAGTCACTAGGTGTCATAGGCACCCTCGGTTGTGACAGTCAGTGTTTTTTGCAGGAATTGCAATGTGTCCCGAGGAGGGGATGGAGAGCCACCTCTGGTTCTGAACTACTGGACTCAGTGTGCCTTACTAAGTTAAAGTGGGGCAGGGATGGGTCATGAGGACCTGTGTGTACTTGCGAAGCTGTGCATCTGAGGAGCCTGGGTCCTGGACTTGATGCTATGAAATTGATTTCCGAGTTGCTCTTGACAGTGTTACTAGCTTACACCAAGAGCTCGTACCCAGCACCCAGGGAAATGGCTCTAGGGGAAGTGCTCAGCAAGTCCGGTGTAAGGTTTACTCTTTCCTCATCTGAGGCTCACCTCCTCCACAGCTCATTACTGAGAAGTGGGCAGGGCTGGCTTTCGATGACTGATGACTTTGAGGTCCACTGGGAGTTACCAGCCAGGGTCTTGCCCTGTCCCCAGTGACTGTCTGTCTTCCCTTTGCCCTTCTCTCTATTCCTAGCACTTTCCCCCTCTCTCATGTACTAATGGATTTCAGAATGAGAGATTTGAACTATCTCTCTGGTAAGAGGTGGATGAAACTGAGAGTAAATTTCTTTAAGACATTTTGGGACCTTCTTTGTGATCTGATGACCCACTATTATTTCATTTGCTTCCTTATTTGTACAGAAGTATCTCCAAAATTGCACCATCTTTCCTATAAAATATACATTTGCAAACCCAAGGCGAGAGGGTTTTAGGGCCACCTCCAAAGCCAAGGCATTTAATGCGCTGAGCCACTGCAGCTTGACATTGCCTTTGAAAGGACACTTTTCCTTTTGTTGCTGCTTAACTCTTAAAACTCTGCCGAGGGAAAGAAGTGGTTCAGCAGTGGGAGATTTTACAGTCAGTGTCTTCCAGCTGAACCAAAGCTCTCCTGCCAGTCCTAGCTCCGCAGCACATGATGTGAACTTGGGAAGCCCTTTGGAACTAAGCAAGGCCATAATCCAGTGAGCACATTATAACGATGCAGACAGTAGTCATTTTGATTTGATAGGTGTTCGGCGGGGCTTCTATTACATGTATTTTCCATTTTATTTAAAGGGAAATTCTACCCAATTTGCTTAGACCAACCATCTGGAAGCACTTTTTCTCTTTATTGCCTTTGACACTTTGCCAGCTGGAAGGAAAAAAAATAGAGGATGAGAAAATTGCAAAATACTGATTTTAACGCCATTAATGTTGAAGGAAATGCTAATATTCAACTTTAGGCAGACACATAGAGTTAAGGTCAGGTTTCCTATGTCTTCTCTGTTGATTTTGATTATTTGTTCTCTGCTTTGTGACAAAGTGATCAGCTCCCTGGCTTTCCGCGGACCCTTGATGTTACATCTTGAGGGAGGATGCGTCCTGCACATGGCTCTTTGATCCGGGTCCCTTTGTTAGGTGGGAGAACTGTCTTCCAGCTGAGTAGCAGCTGCTGAGCAGTTAAGTTCCTGTCAAAGACGCAAAGTGTTTTCTGTGCAGTTCAAAGCTGGCTTTCCTTCATGCAGTGAGACTGTGCTTACGGACAGCCGACTGTGCTTAACGGTGTTTCAGAAGTGTGTCTCTTGTTGGCACCCTTTGGTAACCGTTGCCTTACCACTGGGCATGCACAGCTCTCCAAGGCGTTGGAGTCAAGTGTGTCCAGCCTGTCCCAGGGTGATCAGAACTTCCCTTGCCCTTGGATCCTGGAGGCCAATCTTTGGGATGCACAGAAATTGAGAACCAGCCACGCAGTGGTCGAATAACTACAAAGCTGCTGTCTATGAAGGACATTGTATTTATAGTTCAACTGCTACCCGCAGGCCATTCTGGGTGTTTTTTCTGTGTTATTTCAATCAGTCATGATGGAAATCCTGCGCAGTAAAGGGCTCTTTGTCCCTTTTGGTGGTTAAACCTTATCCACAGAACTTACGTAATTTTTGCAAGGTAGACTCAGGAAGCTGTGATTTAGACCCGTATTTGCTAACTCAAAATCCTGTTCTTTGATACCAGGCAAAATGATTGTTTTACTTCTCAATAGTTGATTTATATTTTAGTTAAATAAGTAGATCTGGTAGATTTGAAGGTTTTGGTGCGTTTCTTGTGTATTTGTAGGCATATTTCCAGTACAGAACACTAGCAATGTCTTCGTACTATAATTAGTAGAAAGTAGAAATGTCAGTTGAGATAGTGACTACTGAATATGCAAAAGTGGACCTATCTCCATCTATTGCTGTTTATGCAGGATCCATGCTATTTATGGCACTGAGTATAGAAAATTCTAATCAAAGAGGCATTTTTAAATTTTATATGCATTTAGTGAGACTGTATTGGAAAGACAATTATATAAAGAGCCAGTGAAGAACTGTCATTTTAGAGGACAGCAAATGTTTCTTATATATAGTTGAATCACTAGATCGTAAATGCAGCTGACTGGTTTTCCATATCTCATGCTTCATTTATTTAAATGAAATTAATTTTACGCAATGGTGTCCTTTAAAGTTGTATATATCATTAAGGTGATACTATTATTATGATAATGTCTATTTGCTTATATATTTTCCTCACTTAATTGTGTAATACATTTTCATTTTACAGTAACAAAAGTGTTGAGTCTTCTTTTAGCTCTTACGCAGCTAAACAAAAATGACTGTGGATGATAATTATGAATCACAGTATCCTAACTTGAAAAGATAAAAAATTCTCTCCATTTTTTTCTGATCAGTTTTTGTACATCTGTTTAGATGTGTATTTTGCTTGCGTTCAGCAGAAGTTCAGTTAAAGGAGGAGTGGGGGACTTTATAAAAGCTTGGAAAAACTCAGAGTGCAGGAAAGTTTCAGAGACATAAAAGGTTATTATGACTATGAAATCTGCCTGTTATTAAGCATAGTGCTTTTGCTGTCCGCATGAGGAAGTGGCTGGTGTCACTTGCAGTCCCTCACCTGTGGCTGTCCATACTCAACCAGATAGATGCACATTGCCGTTCCTGCACTAATGCAGTGACCGCACTCATTCCTTCTCCCTGCCCTCTTCCACTCCTCTTCTAACCCCAGTGTCCGGACCACTCCTTCCCGTGTGTCTTCTCATAAGAAGCCCCACTGGGCTGTGCCGGAAGGAATGACCTGGCGAGTCTGTGTATCCCACCTCTTCCCAGGAGTTCTGGCTCCACTTTCTTGGTAGTTGGATGCTTTTTGCTTAAATCTTGAAAATCTTCCTAAGTCTCCAGAAGTTAGGTGAAAGTCTTTTTTCTTTCGATATTCTAACTTCCTTGTTTCTAGTTGACATCACAGGTACACAGTGTGGAAGTGTGAGTTTGCTATCACAGGTGTCTATGTCTAAAAGTAACCCCCTTTCGTACTTCTCCACAACCTCAGTTGACAATTTTGGGAAAAAAAATTTTGCCCACTGTCCTGGGTAGATTTTGTCACTGGGTGGTTTCATGTCTTATTTCCCAGCATTGTTCCTAAAGTCTCTTCCGCTCTTGACTTCTACAAGCCAGATACTAAGCCTATTGACCTTGCACCCCCGACAAAGAGTGAATTTTGCTTCCCCTCCTGCCCACACTCTTTCCACACTCGGCCCATTTGGTGGTCTCTCTGGAGTGGTGGATGACAGTGGGAGGATGAATCTACAGATGCTTTGCTATGCAATTCAATCTCTTTATAGAAGGAAACACTAAAAGTGGAGCGAGTTTCATGTAGAAAAAAATAAAGTAGCCAAAGAATCACAATAAAATCAATTCATACTTATTTATTTTCTGTGGACTCCCTCACCTGAAAGGCTAAAGAATATTACAAGTCAAAATAACCATTGCAGATATCTCTGTGCATAGCTTTATAAGTTGACAACCATATCAGAAGTTGTAAATAATATTTTATTGTCACATTTTGTAGCCTGAACTATAGTTGGAAGAGGGGAGTGATGAAGGAAGACCCATGGGGTCTGTGACAGTGTGATTTTCTGCCCACCATTGACTGGCACAGGATGCTGCTCTCTTGTATTTGTGAACACCTTGGGTAGTTTTTGCTAAGACCCATTGTCTCTTTCTAAGGGCAGCTCTTGTCCCGACAGTCACTATATTTTTGGCTGTAACTCACCCCAAGTTGTCTTCCTATGAGATGTAACTAGTGATATTTTTAATCATGGTGGCATATATAATGTGAGTCTTATTCGATGGCTGTAAGATTAATTTTCACTTCTTCCCTCTTCCATCACTTCCTGACTAGGGACTCATAATCATAGTTTACTTCCTTGGGCTGGGGGTGGACCATCTTCGTAGCCGTGGACAAGGGTGGTAGTGTTAGGATCTGTCGGTCTGTAGGTGACATGGGAGACGTACTAGGCCCACTTGGCTGGGGATTGTGTAAGTGAGACTCCAATGTGCTTTAAGTGTGTGCAGTCTGATACCCACTTTTCCTTCTACTTGAGGTCACTACAGGTTACCAGCACATGGGTAGGGATTGTAGTGGGGAACACAGAAGGCAACCAGAGTGCAGGCTAGGTATGTGTGCAGAAGTTGCTGACTCATGTTTTTCAGTTCATGGCTGAGCTAAATGATGTCCAATTAAGAAGATTTATTAAACCCTGACCCCGAGGGAAATCAATAGCACAGCAGAGCACATGCTAAAAACATGCCGTTTGATTTCGGCCTTTGAGTCCTGCAGCCATCTGACCCTTTTCCTATTGCCTGAACTGGAATGAATAGGATGCGTGAAGGTTGAGAGTGCTTTTGGAGTGGTGCTGTAAACCGTTTTATTTATGGGTACACAGTGTACACAGTTTTTCAGATCATCACAGGATGAAATGAGAAATGCTTGGTGAAAAAAAAAGTCCAGATGGAAAGTGTCTTTTCCATAACTCAAGAATAAATATCGTGAGTAGGTAGAGAACACTCTGTAGTGGGAATGTAGGCAGCTTGTGTGTCTTTCTTCTGTATATGCAGATTGTTTTGTTTACTTATTTATAATCAGCAAAAAGAGGAGCTTTGATGCTTTGCAAGATGAAAAACAAATGAAATTCGCAAGCCTGGGGTGTTTGACTGCCAGAAGCCCAGGGAAGTTAGGCAGTAAAACAGCCATAGCAAAATGGAACAGAATACTTTGAAAAGGTGAATAAATAAGGGGCCTCTGGATCCTATGTAGCGTGAAAGAAAATTTGTTGGTTATAGTTTCTGTATTTTTAATAAGATTTCAGTAATTTTCTGGCATATACTGTGTTATTCTTGTTAATCTTTCTTAACAGACCCATAAGATCATGGGGTTTGTTTTGTGTAATTATCATAGATATAGGTGTATATTTACTTGTTATTCACATACTTTCTTTTATTTAATAAAAATAAATTAAAGAAATGGGACAATAGAATTTTAGATTAACATTGAATTTACAGTTTTCCAAAATGATAGAACTTTACATGATAAAACTAAGGCTAAAAGAGGTTTTATTTATGAGTTAGTTTTTATAGGTATTTTCAGAGGAAGATACCTAATTTTTTTAAAGTCAGGATTGCCTTGTGCCTGGATGGGAGGTGGGGGAATGGCTGTAAGCAGAGGGTCCAGCAGCACACTTGATCTTCACTTGAAAGCAGGGAACTGAAGGGCACCTGCCTGATTGTTAAAACCAGGGCGCCTTCCAGGGTCTCCTCATCTACCTCGAGGCTTAGAGCAGGTAGTAGCATGGAAGCGACAGGAGCCACCCTGGTAGTGGCACAGCCCTCCCAGTGTATCTGATCTCCTGTGGGAGGCTGGCCTGCTCTGCAGCCAGGTGCACTAAATGATTTCTCAAGACTTCTGCAAGGAGTGAAGCCTGCTTTTCCGTGGGAGGAGCTCAGTCATGGAAAGCTTTGAGATACAAAGGTCTGAATCAGCAGGAACTCGTTACAGATCCGCAGCTGGAAAGCCGCCTCTGTGTACAGGTACGGACCCCTTCGCAGGGGTCATAGAGGGAAGACCTGGGGGCGAGGGCTGCACCAGAACCTGGGGACAGATTTGTGGTTTTAGTTCTTGCTCAACCTTGAACTCAGCCTGGTAGATCTGTGGTTTTTCTTCCTATACAGATTCTTCCTCATAAGCTGAATCACTTAGTTCACGGTTTCTTACCAGTGGCTTCGTTTGGACTCCTGATATGGAGGGCCCAACCTGAATCCCAAAGTTTGCTGTAGAATTTTAAACTCTGCAGGTTTGCAATGAGAAAGATGCATGTTGGATGAATGCTGTTTTTTTTTTCCTCTTTCTGAGTGACTTTCATGCATCTTCAGCCTTTTTTCTAACTGGCAGGTGGGACCCTACATGTTTGTGTAGAAACCCTATGTGAGGATGCGCTAGGGTGGCCAAGGACAACTGAGATACATCCAACTGGCCTCAAGAGTCTTGTCTTCCAGGTCTAGCTTTGCTGCTGATTAGCTCGGTGGCTGTCAGACAAATATCTTGGTTTCTTGGGATGTCAGGTCCCAAGTCCCTGAACAGAGAAGGTTGCAGTAAAATTGGTGGCTTTACAACTACACTTATAAGACCCTAGGATTTCTTCTAACTTTTCTTGGAGGAAAGGCAAGGTAGGCTCAAGGCCTTTGAAAATAGGGTTTTATTGTCATTCCAAAGTTGAAAATTAGTCACCTGCATGTTCTGGAAGTTCTTTTGGACTCTATCACATTTATTTTAGAAAAGACAATTTAAATGCAGAATTTGCCTTGGAACTACTTTTAGTTTATTTTTAGTTTAGTTTAGTTTAGTTTAGTTTTTGTTAACTAGTTAAACTAGTTTTAGTGTAGAGTGACCACCAGTGAGGCAGCTCAGAGATCCTGGAGAAACCTCTGCTTTGGCTCAAATGTTGCACTGCCATTTCCCAGCCATTTTCTTAGGTTCATTATTTAATGCCGTGCCCCAGTTTCCTCATCTGTAAGATGAGAATAAGAATAGTAATAGCCCTTTAATTGCATTGTTAGGAGGATTAATTAGTTGGTAATTATAAATTGTAAAAAGCGTGCCTAGCAGCTATTAAGCACCATGTAGGAGGTAAATAAGTAGTTGCCTATCCCTTGGACTATTAGTTTCTGAACATAATACAGAGGGGATTTCTGCCTTTTGTAAGCAATTTCAGTATTTACTGTGTATCCAATATGTGTGAAAGTTTGACTAATAAGTTGTTAATCTAAAAATTTGTGTGGTGGGATATCCTACACCTTGAAAACCACTTGAGCAATTTTTGGAAATGTAGAACCCCAAAAGTAAGAAAGCGTGCGGTAGCCAGGAAGTGTGTACTGGAGGGGTTGAGCCTGGTCAGCTGTACAGAATTCCACCGTGTGGCAGCTGGGACCTCTGCCTAGCAGGGATGATGGCAGTGGTGATGATAGGGGTGAGGATGGGGTAGGTGTGTGATAGAGATGGTTGTGTTGCTAATAGTGGTGGAGCTGGAGGTGGTGACAGTTTTAGTGGTGGTGGTGGTGGCAGTTTTGGTGCTGTTGCTGATGATGATGGTGGTCGAAGTGGTCCAGGACTGCAGCTTCTCCTCTTTCCCCTAGTGCCTTTTGGACTGGATTCTCACCACCCTCAGTTTAAAAGCATCTGCCAGGCTGCTGTGTCTACTAAGAAATGTCTTGTGGGTGAATAGATGTGGAGAACTGCTGGGCGCCAAAGAAGTCTTGCCCTCTGTTCATCACTACCGACACAGTGGAGGTCATATTACTTTTTCCATCATTGGTGTGTAATCCTGTTGCCATCTGGAAAGCAAAATAAAAGCTGTCAGGTGACTTAGGGGACCATCTTCTCTGGGAGGTTTCTGTTCAGGTTTTTAGATGGGGTTACATGAAGGCTTTGCTTGTAAATTCTAACAGTGTGCATTTCCTTTACCAAACAGACTGTCCTTGTTACTCTGGTAACAGAGGTACAGTTAGCTGGCTCCCATTATATAACTGATTTGTGAAACCTGCATTTCATTGTGGTGAAATTGCGTGTTTCTCTGATTGAAGGTACAGTTTTGATTAGTACAGGCAGCATTTTTTATGAGATCATATTAGCATAGTAAGCAAAGAAGAAAATTGAACTATGGAAAACAAAGTCAGGATATTTCTTTTTTATGTCTAGTCAGCTTGAAGAATATTTTATTCATTTTTCTTGTTGCTTGTTTTGCTTTTTAGATTGTAACTTTGCATATAATGGTAATTCCCAATTTGAAAGATAAAGATTTTGCCCCCGCCACATGCTGTAAACATTTGTCAAAACCTAAACACATCATTTTGATTGTCACGATGGTTGCCTTGTGTCACAGACGTTGCATGAGTAGAGACAAGCAACTCTGCTAAATCCTCCACTGCACCAGAGAGTGCCACCACCCATAAAAAGAAAAGTTTGTATTACCCCAAATTGCAGTAATAGGCCAAAAAACTCTGGGATATGCTGTTTACCCTATGAGATATTTGATAGAATATATTCTTTGGTTTTGAATTTCTTCCTTTTTATTTTCCATATGCCATGACAGTACCTAACTTCTGTTTTGAGACTTGTTAGAATTCTTTCTAGTAGAAGAAATACTTCTGTTGGATTAATTTCTCCTAAAAATTTTTCTGTTCATTCACTTGGCCCAAATGTTGCCACTTATGTGTTTTGATTTTCAACATATTTTGTCAGTTTTTTTAGGTCATCATTTGTTTGTCTTCCCCTTAGAATTTTGTGTTAAGCTACTTAGTACTTGGTAAAATTTCTTTGAATTATTTTTAATTTAAAAAAACATTCGTTTATTTTTTGTGTTATTTTAAAAATGTAGTCTAGTGATAACCATACTTTTTGTACACCAACAAATATGTAATGCTTAAACTTTCTGTTTCATGTATATGCAAATCAAAATATCTTCTTAATACCCATAATTCTTTGAAGAGAAAAATCACTGTTTCTTTCTCTTTCTTTTTTCTTTTCCCTAAAGCAGAAATACATTCAAGTCTCACTGGACATGATTACTGACATGAAGGCTGTTTGCTTCACATTTGAGGAGAAAATAATTTTAGCTTTTGATTTTTCTAGATTTCAATTATTTAATTCATTTTTTGATGAATGTAGGACAGGCTCTGTGTGCGACTGTTTCTGTGAGCATCCCCTTTTATCTTCTCTTTATGCATTGAGTTCTAAACTGACGTTGCTGCCTTTGCTGGACTTGGTTGGGAGTAAGTGGTTGCCACTAGGAAAGGTTTACACGGGGGCAAATACTGCTGTTGTGGACGTGGAGTGCTTTGAGACAGCTAACTTGGCGGTGTCACTTTAAACACATTCCATTTATTTCTGACAAGTGCTTTCCCACTTTTCTGGCCATGTGAGGCAGAAGACATGTGGTAGGGTTGTCACTCATGGGAACTGGAAGCCAGAGGTCTTTTCCTTCCTGGTGGGTAAGGATGGTCCTGCATATTCTCCAATTTGTGCCATTTTTGCTGGCCTGGAGGCCCCTGTCTTGGGTGAACGTGCAAAAGCCCACCTGTCTGAGCCTGCTTAAGGTGGCCACGTGCAGACATCCTGTGGTCAGTGCCGTGACACGTAATGGTCAGTGACCTGGAAGAGAATCGAGCGGATTTGAAGTCCACACACTCTTAATGAAGGGTGGCAGCCCGTTCACAGTTATTGACCATGGGCTGTGCACCCTGCCACCCTCTGGACGTGACTTAACTTGTCCTCTCCTTTTAGCCAGCCAGCGAGGTTGGTGGAGGCCTACTAGTGGTCTCTCCAGAGACCCCGCACCTCACAGAGCTGGGGTTCATCAACCACGGCTCTGACTCTCGTGTCTGACCCAGGTCTCTCCAGCTCCAGGCATGCTATTTGTTTCATGTTGTCTCCTGCAAAATCCTACTGGCTCTGATTTGTGGTGTTCAGCTCAAGGAGGATGAACGAAAGCAAACCAGGCTCCAGGGAAGTGTGCTGGGCCTTTGGGAAACTAGATTTTAAATACTTGTTTCAATTAAGAAAAGTTTCCCGATGAACAGCGAGTGTGCCGAGCCCTGGGTTGGAATGCATGGCCCCTGGATGTCAGGAATAGCTTTTACAAGGGTACCTGGGCAGTCTTATGACGGGTTCCTGTGGGATTCTCAGGCTCTGGCAGCTCTCTTTTCCCATGAATCTACCTCTACTATCCCCATCCTCAGAACAGACAGAAGCGCTGTAATGAGTGGGGTGTTCTGCTCCCCCTGTTTTGCTTCCTGACATGTGCAGACACAGTTCCTGACAGCATTCCTGTGCTGGCTGCTTGGGCCTGTTGTTTTGTGGTGGCCTAAAACGAGAACTTGCGTAGCATCATGTAGCTATAGAAGTTGCTTTCAAACCAGTGGTTCCTCCTTAAACTGGGTGAGAGAACATGCTCAGGAAAGTGATTATCTTACATGTAATTTTGGGGGGAGGTAGCTGGACAATCTGTTCTAGAATCTACTACCATTTCCAAGAAGGGAGGGACTCAGTGTGGTGGTCCATTGCTTTTTGGGTCATAATGTAGCACCGTCATCCCATTAATTACCCTTCAGACTTCTTTGGAAGGACACCTGAGATTACCTACCTGCAGATTCTTTTTTAAAATTTTTTATTTATAGAAAAAAAGCGAAACAGAAAAAAGGGTAGAAATAATACAGAACTTTAAAAAATAGTAAGAAATGACATGTCAGAAAAATAACAGGAAGAAATCAGCTGTTAGTGTTTGTGTATTCATTAATCACCGTTTTCTTTCTGTGGTCTTAGGAACTTGCTAGAAGCTAATTTAATCGTGGTTTTTGCCCCTGACAAGGGGAAATTGTCTTTAATTATGTGTCCAGGGAAGCACTGAAATGGGCTTTTATAAGAGGAGCTCTTAGTCACAAATTATTGCAAGTATATGTTTCAAAATAGCTTGATTAAGCTTATATATGCACATAGCGCTATATATCATATATATGCGTACAGCAGTGCATACAGTGTATAATTCACAGCATTAGTGACTCCAGCTGTATTACCAAGTCTGTAAGTGGATTAGCTTTAGAGGGAAGATTTATTACTAGTATAAGAGGGTTATGGGCACCTAAACTACAATTTGGGCTTGGTTTTTAACGTATGTACAGTGGAAAGTGCTATTTTCAACCACTTGACTTTATGACTCAGATGAGAAGAAAGCACTCTTGTCTTCTGCGTAGTTTAACCTCTTGGCAGGCCACTAATGAAAGCGTGGATCACCATAGTTCAGGACCATGTCACAGCTCTGAATTTTGTAGGTGGGAAAATGAGCCTAGGCTTCACTCTAAAGATGATTCACAGCTGAAGTGGGATATAAACACCCTGGAGTTTTGTGCCCAGACCACTGCTGTGTCTCTGACCAGCTCCAGTGGCAGGAGAGATGTGTACAGTTTCTGTAGATGATTTCTCTCATGTTTTCTCTTCTGTTTCCTGAAGCCATCTCCAGTGCGTACACTTCTGCTCACTAACCAAGGGTGTTCAGCAGAGGACTGGACCTCCTTTTCAATAGAGGACACAAATGGCTTAAAATTAAAGGTCTCAATCATCATTTCAGAGTGACAGTAGATGCACGTTGATCACTGCATGCTAGTCACTGTGAGGTGATGCACGGCAGGGATTCGGTATTACAATCTGCTCCTAACCCACCAGGAGGGTACAGGACTGCGTTGGTTTCACCTGCAGGCAGTTGAACCATAGTGAAATGGATTAACTTCCTCAGTTTTCTCCCCAGTAGGGGCAGTGCAGGGACCCAAGCTCATCATGCCTGTAGAGGGATAGAGGAGCTGAGCTTCTCAGTCTCTCCTACACTCCGTCCTTTGTATGACAGGGACTGACCACCTCCCCATAATAGATTATTAAAGTTAAAAGGTGAAGTGACAATGGTACCCTTGGCCACAGACTTGTGTTGTGTTGGCTGAGGGAATTATGTTCACAGCAATGACATCACTCTCGGAGGGAAGGCTTTGTACAGTGGTTCTTAGTGTAAGGTAGAATGAAGAGTTAATTCTCCTAGGGGATGAACAGGAGTAAATAACATGGCTGTCATCTATGCACTGCAGATGAGTTCCCCAAGGCGGGAGGGAAAGTAGAAAGAAATGCTCACTTGAAGATGGCTTCCAGAGCATAAAGAGCAAAGGGATGAGGGCAGGCATCTTCAGGGTGCTTGGTCACGGGAGCATGGCAGGGGAGGGGGCGGGAAGGGGACGTGGAGTGAGATTTTGCTGTGTCTTGCTGGCCTGGCCCAGGGCTGATCCCAGGACCAGGTGCAGGAGGTCTCAGCAGAGGTGTCTTCTCTCTCCATGCTGGAGAGAAAAGAAGGGGAACTGAGGCAGAGATGCCTTGTCCAGGATGACCGTGGGGCATGGAGAGAAACGTGCCCCCCAGGTACTGTTCAATGGCCAGTGAGGTTTTGCATTGAAAATGTTAAAAGCATGAACCAATTTGGGCTGCACAAAATCTTGACAGGTAAGGGCACTAATATCTTTAGATGAGTAAAGGAGGTTGGCAAAAGTTAATGACTTCTAAAGTTACGAAGACAGCCAGCAGGGCATACTGTAAACTCACGTCTTCTGATTCCAGAAATAGTTGAAGAGCTTGTGAAACTGATCCTTTTTGCAGCAGAATCATGAAGTCATAGCATCTCTTCTGAAATTGAGCATGAGGCTGAGACAGGTCACTTCTAACAAGCCTAGACAGGATTGTTAATAGACCTTTGAAGTAAGTTGTCCAAGTTGGTTCTTTTCAGCTTTGGGGTTGTATGTTCACAGTGGGACTACATAGTCCTGAGACGTGATCGATATCGCTTTATTAGTGTAAGATGATGTAAGTGTTTTGTGGATCCTCGCTAATGAGTTAAAGAGTGGATCAGAAGACGACCATTGTAACATCTTAGTCCAGTGTGTGCTGCTAACCTCTGTGAGCCTGTGGTCCCAGCCAGTGGGGACCTGGCTTTCCATGCCATTAATCAGTGGAGACATCTGTCTAGCGGTACCTGAGTGGGACTGATTTGGCTGGGACAAGTTCACTTGATTGATGAGCACAAGCTGAAGACAGCATCCTGGGCTGGGGGATGGTGACAGTCATGAAGAGCAGCTGTTTGCTCTGACTGTGTCCTGCTGAGCTGGCCACCTGGGGCCCATTCTCATCCTTCAGATTCCTTCAGAAAGCTCCCATGGGATGCGACCCCCCCCCAAAAAAAATCTCCCATGAGGATGATAAAGATGGATAGAATTGCGATTGAGGTGCACACAATATTTTGTGATTCGAAATGCTCCTTGGACAGCTCACCCCACATCATATAACCTTGTGTGGTGGGAACCATGGAAGAAGGGTGAGTTCGATACAGGAGAGCCCAGCTGGGACCCTGAGAGACCTTGAGTCCTTGGCATTGCACAGGTGTTACAAGACTGAGCTTCACATTTGGAACCGGGTCCTGTACCTGCTCCTTCTGCACCAAGGGTGCACACAGCAGGACACTTTTTCTTTGCCTCACTCACGGCACTATGTACCCCACATTGTAAAATACTAGTGCATTCACATCTACTTGAAATAATGTGTCCGAGCACTTAGGCACAACCCTGTCGCCTTTATACTTCCTGCCTCTTGTCTTGCTCTTGTCTTTGACAGTGACTAATAGTGGTACCAGTTTATAAGACCGGCCTGCATTACCTGCTCTAACATTGGAAACAAGCTAGGAAAGAATGGCGATTTCTGTGATGAGATGGGGCGAGGAAGTGTGGGCATGGTCACTAGGAATTGTCCAGAGGGACATGTGCCACGCATTTAGGAGATGAGAGTGGCCTCTTAGACTTGGAGCCAGGGCTCTGCCAACCAGTTATTAAATAGATAATAGAAAGAGGTGACACAAATGATGTAATACTCGAGCATGTAAATTATGAAATAGTTTACAATTATAAATAATGTGCAGTATTTAACTGACTGTAGAATCCATGGCTTCATGAATATGGATGGGGCAGGAAACTCTCTGGATTGCTGGCACACTTCAGTCCGACATGTGTCATGGCTGAAACCATTGAAAAAGAACATCGATTTTGCATTGCTTTTTATACAGGTCTTTCACTATTGCATGTACACATAACTTACCTTCGCCACCCCTGTGCCACCTATGCCTGTCATTGAGGAACCTGGGCTTTGAAAGGAAGAGGTCTCTCCTTCATTTGGGGCCTCTTAGCACTTCTAGGTGCCCCCTCTGAAGCCCCTGACCCCAAACTACTGAGGGTCCCCAGGGCCCTCCTAGGAATCAGCTTTCCATCCTCACCTGCTTCCGCTGCAGCCAGCATCACAAGAACCCAAGAACCTGATCGCTTAAGTTGACATTGAAGCCCTTTTTTAAAAATATCATCTTTAATGGAGATTAAGCTACATGCCTACACACCTGCCCTTTTAAGATTTTCAGCGCTTTTCTTATATTCACAGCTTTGTGTAATCACCACCAACACTATCTAGTTTCAGAATCACTCCTTTAACAAAACCTGTGCTCATCAGCAGGACCTCCACATCCTTCCTCCTTGAATCCTTGGCAATGGTTAAGCTATACTCAGACTTCATGAATTTACTTTTCCTGGATATTTTAATAAGTGAACTTATAAAACACGTGGCCTCCTATGATGTATTTAGCGCGTTTTCAGTGTTTATCTGCCACACTCCATGCGTCAGCACCCCATTCTTTTTCTGGCGGAGTGATACTCCACTCTATGGTACAGAGCATTCTTCTCATCGGCTCACCAGTTGTCAGTTGATGGACGCTTGGATCTTTTCCACTTTCCGAACTGATCCTGAACAGTGCAGCTGTGGACACTCACATAAAAACATTTGTGTGGACTTTTGTCTTTACTTCTCCAGATGTGTTGTGGGCATTCCTAAGTCACTGGAATTCACTTTTATATGGACAGATATTTTCGTACCATCTTGCCTTTGAAGCTGCATCCATTTTACAGAATTTAGGGTTGGAAAGAGATGAGAGGGATGGGGGCAGGTGTGTCAGTAGGATCAAGATGTGCCATCAACATGTGCTGTTTCCTCAGGACGAGTGTATTTCTTACAGAATGCAAGCACACACTAATCAAAGGGAGGGGAAGGAAATGTAATGTCCTCTCCTGTGGCAATGGTAGGGTATTTCTGTAGCGTTGTCAGGGTCCCTAAGGCAAGCAGCCTTTCTGTCATCGGTGGCATCAGAGGCATATGAATTGAAGTCTTTATATTTTTGTGGTGGCTGATAACCTGAGATTGGAAGCCTGATTTCTCTGTCTTGTCCAAATGAAAGGTAAGTCTGTCATTCTCAGATGCTTAGAGTTTTTCATGTCGTCGCACACAGAAGTGGTGGTTTGTGTGGGTGAATTGGTAAGTGAAATCCACTGCTCATCTGGAGGGCTGGAGGTTTTCAGTTTGTAGGTGGCACTCTCTGCAGTTCTGTGGTGTCCTCAAGTACATAGGTCTTCTCTCTGAGGTGGAATGGCTCTCTTTTGTTAAGGTAATTGTTTTCTCAGTGTGTACAGTCTTGATTCTTTCCATAACCTTTCCTGCTGTAATCTGTGAGAACCACCATTAACCAGTGGAGAAAAATACTGCACAGTAAACCAGGGGTTTGAAAGGTTATGATCTCATTGTATTTTATCTTCAGTATGATATGTGGGAGAAACTCACAAGATAAACTGAGATGCCAGCTATGGTGTCTTTGAGCACATTAGCTTGGCTTCCACTCAGGAAGTTATGGATGGCTACCACCAAGGCACTTAATTTGATCTGGAATTTGATGCCACACAAGCCTCGTATTTTCTCCAGGCTCCTGGACATCATTGTGTTTTTCTTGATTTGTTTTCTTGCTTTCAGTTCAGTCAGCGGGACTTTGGCCCATATGCCGCTTCAGTACAGAAATCTAGTGTAAATTTCAGTTTCCTACTGGGAGTAAAATCTTCAGCTCAGAGGGATTTCATGTGGGGACGTTGGGTACATTGTGCAGTTCTATTTTATTTCTCTCTCTGGATGATGGATTAGCTCTTTCTGTTAGATGAGATCCTCATAGGTGCCAAGCTCTAGGGCGTCTTGAACATCACTGCTACTGAGTTACAGGAGGTCTTTTGTGTGGTGATGGACCTTGTTTATATGTTTGTATGCACTTGTTTATATATTGTTTGTATATTTTATGACAGCATAAGAGGATTCTGGTCCTTCAAAACTAATGGAAGTAGTTTTCGACACCATTTTCTGTGTTCTAGATGCTATCTTCAGCATCATGGGTGAAAAATTTCCTGTGACTAGGATTAGCAGAGGTACTTCTGTTCCCATGGGTATGAATTAGAAAAGGTGCTTAAGTTACACTTTTTGATTCTTCTCTGCTGCATTTTCTTAGCAAAATAATCTGCAATTTTTTTGATTATAATGATTATACAAGCTGATTTGCAGTTATCTTGCAAAGATAACCTCCTGAAATATTAACACTTAGGTAAAACCATGTATTGCAGAGTTCATGGTTGGATATAATTTTCTCCAGGTGCTCATCACTAGTGGCAATGCCCACATTGTCGTATCTAACAGTTGTGGGCATCCAGTGGGCCTTGCTTTATTCCAAGTGTTTTGCATTGGTTAGTTAGGTCCTTCTAAGCTTAAGGAAAAGCATGAAGATCATTCATACTTCATGAAGGAAACAGGCATACAGCTTGGTGAGTGGCTGAGCTGGGGTGTGCACCTGACTGTTGCAGCTGGAACCCAGGCCTGCTATTTGTGGATTTAGCTTTGTTTGCATAGGAGAAAACTTGTGTGTGTGCATATACCAAAGTACATTTGTGAGTGTGCACCTAACTGATTGTGAGGATGTGTGTGCACTTGTTTATATATTTTATGAATAGCATTAAGGGTCCTGCATAACTAATATATTGTGAACATGTCTATAAGATTTCTTTTAATGTCTTTCCCATGTATACACACGATCCTCTACTTCCAAGGAGATTAGGTCTCTATAAATCCATTGTAATTGAAAATATCATGGGCTGAACATGCGTTTAAGAAGTCTATGTTACCGCATACCGTAGCTTAGTGCGCTACGGTGGCCAGGTGGTTTTCCAGGTGATCTCGGGACCAGCTGGCACCTGTAGCTCCTGACCGCTGCCCCGTGTTTCCTGAGAGGATTGGGCTGAATATCTCTAGCCTTGGAAAAGATCCAAATACCATATTGAAAGTACTGTTTGTTTTTGCTGAATGTGTATCTCTCTTACACTGGGGTGAAGCTGAAAGGTTTTAAGTCACACCATTCTACACTGTGGCCATCTTAGGTGCTTTCAAATCATGCCTGTGACACAGTGACCAGAGCAGACGGCTGTATCTCAGTGTAAATCTTCATGGCCTCTATGTTAAAGCTACACCTGAACTTTGCTTTAGTCAGGTAGAGTAAGACGGGAGATGGAATGACTGTCATGAAGGAAGTTATGGACACAGGAAGTGCAGGACCCACACAGGGCCATATGAGGAAGGATCAGGGAAGGAGAATAGGGAGAGTGGGGTAGCGTAGGACCCAGAGCCTTGATGGAACTCTACTGGGAAGGAAGGGGTGAGATATTTGGATGCATGAGATTGGCAACCAAGCTAGATTTTGAGGTGTGCTCAGAAAATACTATGAGTATTTAAGCTAGAATAAGGGTAGCAGCAGGGGACATGTTGTCTCCTCATTCTTGCCTCTTCTCAAAGCAGTTCTAGAGTTCCTCTTCTGCAAGTATCGTTAGTTATGCTGTTGTGGTTGCCTGAATATCTTGAAATCAATTCAAAATGTGTACCTTTCATAGTCATTTTGTTTTAGGGAAGAGCCAGGAGTCACACAGCACCAAATCAGCTGAATAAGGTGGGTGGGGACACACTGTAATGTTTTCATGAGCCTGCCTTTCTGTTGAATGGCATTTGTCTTATTTTTGGTCACACTTCATAAAGACACTCACAAATGATGTTTTAGTGACTTTTCACTGACACAAAATACTCAACAGCCACAGCTTAAAGGAAGGGAGGTTTATTTGGGGTCTCATCTGATGGCATGGGGGAGCAAAAGCTGTTTACTTCATGGCAAGCAGAGAGAGAAGAGAGAAAGCAGGGAGGGTGATAAACCCTTTGGGGGGGTCATTCCCCCAGGGTCCCTTCTTTGGACCGCATCCTTAGTCCTAACAGCAAGCCAGCAGCACCACCTCCATAATCCATTCACCTCTCCAAAGCCCTAGGTCTGTGCATATGAGGGTCTTGGGGGACATCCAGATAAAACTTCATGAAAGAACAGTTACAGAACCCCTTCAGAACATGGGGAGAAGGCTGGGATGTGTGTCTGAAGTACCGGGAAGCATTTGCAAGAGGATTAATGGCAGTGTCATTTACTCTAATGATGCCTTCTAAATCTAAACATTCATTGTGTTTTTTGATCTGATCACATCACATAGATCTGTCTGTCTGTCCAAAGAACTACATCTGACCTTTCAGAATGGGACGTTGATGGCTTAAAGTACAGCCAGGACAAATGCTTTGTGTCTTCTTTCTGCTGCCTGTATCGCTGTGGTCACAATCGAGGGACCCACAGGGATGTTCCCAGCTGCAGGATTCAGGGTCACACTTCACCTCCTCTGTGTGATGTTGCAGAAGAGACATCACGTCTCCTCTGTCACTGGAAAGGGACTGCTGCTGGGACAGGAAATAAACACTTGTGCTGTGCTTCCTCTAAGGACTTTTCAGGGATGTGCTGCTTACCTACAGAAGGTGACTCGCAGGACCAGAGCCCAGTGTGGCCACACAGGATGCGAGTATTGGTTGGTGTCTGTGGCTTTGAGTGTTTCTTCTTCACATGAGCCGAGAGCTTTTCATAGAGTTTATCTGTCAGGTAAGGTTGATAATGACAATTCCTTTTCCTCCAGGAAGAATGAGTGACATTTTCCCACAGGTCACAGGACTCTAGAGAGCCAGGAGAAAGGGTTCAGGCTGTGGCAGTGTCTGCCTGTAACTCACTTCCACCTGTCTGCCACACAGTCGTCCCCATAACTCTTCTTCAACCAGGAGTAATGAAGACACTGGGAATTTCCCATTCTGTGTGGAGAGCACTTAGGAAAAGTCGACCTTGCTTGACCGAAGTTCAGTTTCCAAGCCTCTCTCTACTCCAGCTCATCCTCTTTCTCTTCTTCCATGCAGCCACTATATTTTCCATCACTTGGATTCTTTCACAGCAAGTCAGGCGTACACTGAGTTATGTCTGTGGGCGCGCCTTTCATTTAGCTCATGAGTTAATCCATAAAACTACTTCCTCATCACTCTTTTATTTTAAAAGTAAATCTTTTTACCTGCTTGAAGTTAAAAATTAATTCATGCTAGTTGAAATCCAAACAACATAGAAAGATATTTTTTAAAAAGCCTCCTAATGTGCCTAGGTGCTTTTCTTTGCACCTGTAAGCGTAAAATAGAAAGTATTTATTTGGTTTTAATTCAGTCAGAAATTCGGATTGTCCTTTCTGTATGTCTCTGTAGATAAATAAATGTCTACATTTTGTTTTTATTCGACATCATTATTGGATTTATGTGTCAGTATATAGAGTTTTACTACATTCGGCTTCAAGCTGCATAATATTTAATGGGATGGATATGCCATGATTTATTTGATCTCCTTATTTCCAAGTTTGGCTTTTTCATTTCCAGAAGGTAAATGCATTGGCTGCCCCCATTTTCTGCCCCCTGAGAATTTGTTGTATTTCTTTGCCAGAAGTGGGCTTTTTTTATTTCCAATGCATGGACATGATTTCCATGCTTGGACAACTTTTTGGATTCCCAGCCTCCTCCCACATCACCTGCCTCGCTCTTCCTCTCTTTGCTACTGCTAGTTTGGCTGATTCCTTCCACACAGTAGGTGTGGTGGGGGGAGGGCCCACTGGCCTTGTCTGCACGCTTGCTCTGCATGGATGCAGGATCACAAGTCCTGGAGTAAAGACAACACATGTTGCTCGTGGCTTTAATTAAACACCAAGCCGCTTTGATTGTTTCCTTTTAGGAAGGCTCAAGTTTAGGTGTTGGAAATTTCTTTTCTCCAAGCATTTTTTCTTAATCCTTATTCATCTCTATTTATCAAATCTGTAGTGCTTCCTAACTGCTAGAAAGTAGGCTAAATTCTTTCATATTTACTCTCCTGGCCTCCCCTCCCCTCCCTTCTCCCCTCTCCTCTCCTTCCCTTTCCTCTCTCTTCTCTTCTCTTCTCTTCTCTTCTCTTCTCTTCTCTTCTCTTCTCTTCTCTTCTCTTCTTTGGTGGTATTGGACTGAACCCATAGCTTGCACTGAGCTGCACTGTGGGTCCTTTATGTATTTGTTTTTCTTTTGAGATATGGCTCCACTAAGTTGCCCAGGTTGGTCTCAGACCTGCAGTCCTCCTGCCCCTGCCTCGAGAGCGCTGTCAGATATTCAGATGATCTTAAGCTATTGTATTTATCTCACAATACAGAAAGTAAAGCATAATGGCAGTGTGTGCAATGCATGCATTGATTATTGTAGTCAAAGATGTGAGCCTATGTGGTCTGGGGCAGCACCCCGCATGTCCCTGGGGCTCTATAGACTGAGGAACCCCATGGATAGCTCTTACCCTTTGGACTACACAAGCGAGTGGTGTGATGTCCTGCACCAGTGTGTAACCCCTCCACTGTTTAGAGATAACTAATAAAATGAATGCCATCTGTCATTCTTTTTCTGGGTTTGTGTTTAGGAGTTGTTCTTTTTCCTGTTTTTATTATCTGCAGCCACACAACTTTTAATATTTTGAGATACAGGAGTAAAAACACTTGAAGATAAGTTTTTCACCATGATGTCTTTATGCAATCTTCTCTGTGACCTTTCTGCATCCCAGGCTAACAGAGTGATGAACACAATGCCACATTTTCCAGCATGTGTTCATGTCATAGCATCATGTCGCGTGCTAATCATTAGATGCTTTGGAGGCAGCTGTTTCAATGGTGTTTATTGACTTGTTCTTCCTAAGTCTCATCTACTAGTGTACTCTGATTGAAGCATAGAAAATAGACCTTTCAAGGCTGTGAAGCCCCAGTCCAATGAGAAAAGCTTCTGCCGGTCCACAGGAGAGGAGACTGGCGTTGGGGTTATGTGATGCGGTGAGCAGTGGTGGCAGTGTGGCACACAGTTTGAGGAAGTGATAACAGGCTTTACTGATGGTGTAGAATATCACGGGGTACTAGTGAAATCAGAAATGTGCTAGCCATCTGTTTGGTTGGTGTCCATTTGGAGGTAACTGCTTGTCTCAGGTAGGGGCAATGGAGTTGATGTATGAATTTCTATTCAGCTGACTGATGCTGTTCAACCACTTAGGACTGAGATCACCGCTCTCCATGGAAGACGTGAAGGTAAAGAGAAAAGTGCTCTCGACAGTGGGGTGACCGCAGCAGAGTTCTATATGGGCTGGTGGCACTCTTCCGGACTTTGCTGGAGTCCCTCCTGCTTGGTGAAGTCTCTGGTTCCAGGGTGGACAAATGCTGCTGCAGAGGGTTATTTAGGCAGGTTTCCATGCCCAGGGAAACAGGTTCAGGCCCAAAAGGATGGCAGCTGGTAGAAACAGAAATAGATCATCTGAGCTTTCTTCAGCTGGCTGGTTCGTTTGTGTAGCTAAGCCTGCATCCCTGACAACAAAGCATGGTTGCAGAAACAAGGAACGTGCCTTCTGGTCAGCAAGCTGGTCCTGGTTTTGAGGCCTTTGCAACTTATGTGCTGAAATGTTCAGATCTCGCATTGAAATTTTCAGATCTCGCATTGAGCGGTAGGACCTCTTTGAGCCTTGTCTCCATATCTGCAAAATGTAGGAGTGACTGTGTATACGTCCCAGGTTATTTCATGAAAGTAAGAGATGTATGAGTGTGGTATGTAACCTATTTTGCAGCTTCTTACTATTTTATTATGTGAAAATCAGTGAAATTTTTGTTTTGGATGTCTGAGTAATTTTTAATTTAGCACGGATATCCTCTTGGCTTTGGCATACTCACCAAAGAAATCATTGCTTCCCTTGGATTTTGACTTACTAGGTTTTTCAAGACTGATTGACTTGAATGGACTGAAACTAACTTTGCCATGTTTGGTACATTCCATCTAAAAGATATCATTAAACATACAGTTATTCCCAGCTAAAATCAGAGAACAACAGTTCCAGGGTCCTTTTACGAAACAGTCCAGTTTTTCTAAGCATGTTAGCAGTGTGTAATCTGTAAATATAACTGATGTCACTTCAACATATTTACGTTTCCATCCTAGAAAAAGAAATATAGTGAATATAGTTTTGCTGTGCATTGGAAAATCCTTTCTTGTCCCTTGTTTTGTGCAGTTCCAGTGGATGATTTGTGCTGCAGTAACTTACTGAGACCCCCTAGGGTTCCTACTTTCGGTTCTATCTTCCATCTGCTTTCATGTTTCCAGGCCCAAGAGAATGGCTCCTTTTAGCCTGCCTGCCTATAGTAATCCCTTCATCCTTTTGACCAGTAATTGGAAAATTATGACATTTACAAAGGACATTTCTCAAAACCATGGGATTTCATGTATTTGGAGCAGATGTTAAGAGAATTTTAATGTGCTGCGGAAACATCTGTGACAGTGAATGGCAGTGTCATAGGAGAAAGGGAAACCTGCATAGCATTTTAATGGCAGTAAGTGCCTTGTAAGGAAGGAAATAGATATCTGTGGATTTTCATTCTTTCCTCCGTCAACTCAGTTCTCAGGTATTGATGGATTATCTGTGGTGTGTGCAATACTGTCCAGAGATTGAGGTTCCAGGGAGAGTTGTAGAATGAGTCGTGTATGCAGCTAACTGTAGGGTGAAGCAGGCTGTACTAGAAATGGGTGTTCATTGTATGTTGGGGCCAGGTGGGAATGAGGGAAAGAAGAATGAAACTCATCAGAAGCTGTCTAGAGTTGATGCTTCAGGGTTAAGACTAAAGGGTGGAGGAAAAACTATATAAATAGCTGAAAATGGTGATAAATGAAAGGGCTTGGCCAGTGTAGAGAATGGGGCTGGACCAGGGAAGTGTCACCAGGATACAGGGACCACATGAGGTGTGAGTTTGGGAGGACAAAGTGGGAGAAGGTGGCTGAGTCTGTGGCTGTGAGCTAGATGTCTGAGCAAGTGACGCATTCAGCTGTGGGGGACGGGGACACTAAGGAGACAGTTGATCATGACGTTCCCTAGGAGAACAGGTGTCTCCACCTGATTCCTTGAAAACATCTCCGTCTTGGTTCATTTTCTCATTGTTGAGGCAAAATACCTGACTCCAGAAGTAAAAGGAAGAAAGGTTTTTTATAGCCTACAGTTTGTGGAGCACAGTTGGCTGGCTCCGAGGGAGGGTGGCATGGCAGAGGGGCATCCCAGAGAAGAAACTTTAGGATGGGCAGAAAGCAGGAGGGTAGCAAAACAATGAAGTAATGAGGAAGCACGCAGAAGGTGGCCAGCCATTCCAGCAGCCCTCTTTCTGTCTGTTCCTTCTAGACTACACGCCCTTAGGGTAGGAACCACTCACCGCCAGGTGAGTGTCCCATTATCCACTCCCAGAACTATGCCAAACCCAATCAGTGAACTGATTTAGTAACCACACACCCTTGATCCCAGCATCCCACACTCTAGGTCCAGCCGCCTCTGCAGAGCTCCTCACGAAGCCTTGCAGAGACACCTAGGGACGAGCCACAGCAATCTCTTGATTTCTGAGTCTGCATTCTGTATGGACATCTGGGAGAGACTTGCAGCTTTTGGAGTAACCAGTTTTTAGAAAATACGTAAATCGTAGGCCATGGAGGGTGCGTTGCCTGAGGACAAAACGGAGAATCAGGAGATGCTGGAGTGCAGCATTTGAAAGCAAGACTGGGTAGTAAGAGTTCTGGACCTGGTAGGAGCACAGGGAGACTGGGTTGTTTCGGAAACCGGGGGAGGAGGATTTGGGGATGTAGTCAGGAGAGCGAGTCAGTGGTCTGACATCACGTGGGTGTTCACTTGTGTAATCATACTGGTTGTGGCTGTGAGGAAGTGACCAGTGGCGATGTTGTAATGACCAGTGCTCTTGTGTGTTGGCAAAGCCATTCTACCTTGCAGTTAGCAAGAGGAACCAGTCCTCCTACTGCTGCCCATCTTAACCGAGACACACAACAGTAATTTCACTTGTATCATTTATAACCTGATTATTTCATTGCGTCTGAGTTACCTTCCTTGAAAAACATGTTTCTCCATAAAATCCTTAGCATCAGCCGATGTGTCTGGGTTGTCTCAAGATCTCCTTGTTTAGATATTCTTTATCTTTTTGTTTCCTAGAAAGTGCTCTTGTTGGTTTAGCTAACATAGAAGTAGAGCAAATGAACTTTCACTTACTTTTAAAACCTGCTGACAGATAAAATTAATATTGCCTCTGTGTAAATAATAATTTTATCTAATGGACTTCATTTATTTTTATTGTTCCTCCAGGCAGTCTGGGGCTAAACAAGGGGAAGAAGGTAAAAGCATAGTAACAGTTCCCTTGGAAGAGAGATATAAAGTAAGGTCACTGGAGCTGAACCATTATTGGAATGAATAAAATAATTTAACGTTTGCTTTTGCCCATTTTATAATGTGAGGTCATTTTATGGAGCTGTAAAATTTCTTGCCATCTTAGCTCAGATCTGATGAGACTGGGAAACACAGCTGATTTCCCCAGTTCCCGGAACGTGCCAGCCAGCCCTGCTTCTCTGCTTCCAGGTGCTTAGCATTTCCATGATGACGTCCTAAAACGTTTCACTTGATGATTTATTATAAATTTATTTTGGTGAAAACTTGGCAGTTAAGGTATCTGGTTAATTTAATACAAAAGGGAACTGGGTTTAAAATGGTGTATGTTAACTGATGATGCAGTGTTTTTGATTAACATCTGATTTCCCTCATACATTCAATATAACAAAAACACTTTAATTTTACTGTGTTTCCCCAAGAATAAAAAGATCACGTATTGGTTTTGGAGAAAAGTTGAAAGATTGTATTTGCTTAAGCACCTTGGCATGAGCTTAGGTTTATTATTTTATTAATTGAATCCTATTTCCTGCTCAGTACCTGAGGTATCTGACTCCAGTGGGAGGAAAGAACGTAGACTTAGCAGTGTGTTCCTTCCCACCCTGAGCTCGTCGTGGGCTTTCATTTTCCTGGATGGTTTATTTGTCTTTGAATGCTCTAACTTGAACTCTATCCAAAATCACAGCTCTTATCTTCTCCTCCTACCATACAAAGAGACATTCTCCTGCTTCAAAGGCTTTGTTCCCACTTCTGTTTTGTATTTATAAAAAGGTAGACTCCTGCTTGGTGGGCAGCTGTAAACTGTGCCTGGAAGCACTGAAGCTATTGACCTCCTCAAGTTGGTCCCCTGGCTGTGTTGATGGGTTGTACCCAGAGGTGGCATCCTTTGGGACACTCCTGCAATTCACAACACTCCTGTGATGCCACTCATTTCTGCTCCTGTGGCTCTTCCCCAAGGAAGAGGGAGTTCCTGGGGGTGACATCAGTCCTGTCACCTGCAGTCATGCGTGTGGTTTTGCAAGTCTCAGCAGGAGGCCAAAATATACAATACAAGGCACCAGAAGGGAGCAGGACCTGCCCCTCACACTTGATCTTTTCTGTGCCACTTAATCTACCTGAGCCTTAACTTTCTGCACTTCAAAGTGAAGAGAGAGATTTATGATTCTGACCTCCCAGTGTTCTTGCCAAATTCTGGAGTCACTGCCCTTTTCTTGTCTCATGTGTATGGGAGGACTCAGCCAGCTCCCAATGGGGTGTGCTCAGTGCCAAGGGCTGATGATTATACCTGCCAAGTGGGACATTGGCTCTATTATGTCTGATTCATTCATGTACCCCATTCAGCATGTTACGGCATGTACACTTGGCACTGAAACTGTGCATTAGACACAGTTGCTTGCAGTATAAGAGGTCAAAACTTACAAACACGAAAAGCCACGCACCTCTGCAAGGCAGCCTCTGCTGAAGACAGGTAATACAGCGAGTGCATTGGTCTTGCATTCAGAAGCTGCCTTCGTGGGCTGGTGATGAAAGACAGCCTGATCTGTACCTCCTTGGTGGCCTGAGTGGGTGGCGGCTCATGGCATCAGCAAGTGTGCAAAGGAGTGTGCAAGCTTCCTCTGAGGGCCAGGCTGGACCCCTGGCTTTGCAGTGTGCATGGTGTGGATGAGTTAGAGTAGCCACGTGATGAAAGGGTACAGCATGGACTTTGGAAAGCAGGGGAGAGATGTGAACTTTTATTTTTAATAGGGCAGGGTTGTTCTCCTGCCAGTTGTGCAGCTGACCCCGTGTCTGGCTGTGTTGGGGTGCAGGGAGCGGGCATAGGGAAGTTTGCTAGGATGGTGAGTGATTCTTCTTGTTTTTGTGGCTTTCATTGTAAGTTGAACTTGGTGTCTGAGTGTCGTGAGCAGTTCACGTGATTGCTTAGACAGGGTCAAAAGATGGAAGGATTGAAAACCATACGTTGGACATTTTCTTCCACAAACACTGGCTCTGTGTGTTTCTGATGTAAAAGGAAACTCATTTAGGAGGCCCCGGGTGCACTGGCCCCAGCTCTGCAGCACCAAGGACTCTTCTGCTGCTGGCAGCAATGGACGTGGCTTCTCGTGTCCTCTCAAAGGCCACCTCGCTGGTTGGCTCCCTCTCCTGTCGTCCTTGGCCTGTCACTTATGAGGTGCTGGATGCTGTTCCATAGGGCACAGACCAAGGAGGGCCTTGTGTCTCTGATAGAACCAAGGGATCCAGTTACATCTAACTTCACTGTGCAGCTCACGAGCAGCTCAACCTTGCCTCGAAGAGAAGTTTGTTCTGCTTAGGTTGGCTCAGCTTTTATTAATAACTAGTTAGACACTGCTCTCAGCAAAGCTCTTGTATACATTTTCATTCCTTTGATTTCTTTTCCATCTGACAGCGTTTTTATTTTCTAAAAGGAACCATTATTTTCTGTCCCCAAAGCCTTTTCAGTTGCAGTCAGTGTGGGTGTGAGTAGGAAATGTTGTTTATTGCCCAAACACTTATATACAACTTATTTAGATACAGCTTATACAGTGATCCTCCCACGCCAGGAAACTAAGAAAGAAAGCTTCAGGAGATTTGAAGTAGATGCTACAGAAGTCCTTAGATTTTGGAGTCCAAACTTTCCCTCTGTAACAAATCTTCATATCAGCAAAATCATTTATATTGATTTGCCTAATGCAGATTTAATTTTCCAGAGCTGGTAGGGTGATACTACAAAAAAGTCTTTATTACAATTGATCCGTTGAAAATTCCCTCATAATATATTTGTCACATGCAGCAAATAAGTACCATTAATTCGAATTTCACTTTTACTGAAATTTTGCTGAAATGACTCTATGCATGTTCAGTTGGGTGCTTTGTAGAAGCATATTTTGTGTCATCTTGCAAAGTGATGATAGTTTCATTTCATGTACAAAAGAAGTTCTCAGCAAGAGATAGTTTCACAATGTCTGGAGACATCGTTGGTTGCCAAAACAAAAATAGAAACAAAAAGCAGAGCAGGGGGACCGGCATCATCTGCGTAGAGGCCAGAGATGCTGCTGAGGGCACAGAGCAGTCGCTGAACACCCAGCCATTGTGTGGAAGTGGCAGCGGTTCTGAGGTCGAGCACAAGAGCCCTGGTATATGCGGAGCCCCTATGCTCCACCGAGAGGTGAGGGCTGTGTCATTCAGGACACTGGACCTGCGGAGTGGAGAAAGGAGAGGGCAGAGCCGCGGTCTCGGAGGGGTGGAAGGGTGCTTGGAAAAGCCCATGCCTCTCCTGAGCACTGCGAACGCCCTTCCCTGCCTCCCAGCAAGGATGACAGTGATAGCACCTTTATAGGGAAGGAAAAAGGCAACACATCTTAGCCGGAAAATTATAAACATCTGAAAATTACCTGTTCTCGTGCAGTGTGCTCCCTTAAGGGTAATGTAGCAAATGTGTAATTTCGTCTGGTCACTGTAGGCCCTGTGGTCCATCTTAGCTGCTCTGTCATTTGACACGGTGCTGCCTTCCTCTCTAATCGTCCCTTTCTGAATCCCAAAGGAAGAACATTTTGGGCCCTGTGGTGCTCTGTTTCTCTGCCTTTCAATCCTGAGGCTGGGTGTTGCGTCTGGGATTGCAGGGTTGGCTCATGCAAGGGAAGGAAGGCTGGGCTGGCAAGTAGGTGCCTGTAGCTTGCTTTATAAGTGTAATTTGCATCTCCAGTGTCCCCCAGGCCCTTGTGGGAAGGCTTGGCCCCAGCTCATGGCACTCTTGGAACTTGGAAGGAAGTTAGGTCACTGGGGGTTTGCTCTTGCAGGATATGTGGGGCCTGTCTCTGTCTTTGTTTCCTGGACACCAGGAGGAGAACAAATCCCCTCTGCCACACACTCACACTGCGATTTACTGTATCTCCACATCTCAAAACAGTAAGGCCAAGTGAGTGTGGACTGAGTCCTTTAAACCATGAGGCACAATAAAGATCACCTTCTTTCCTGTTGATTTTCCCTGTGTTTTGTTACGGTAATAGTGAACTAACATCATAGTTATCAGAGTGGGTTTTTGAGTTGGCTTGGGTCTAGGGCATTACGCATTGTGTACAAGAGAAGAATTTGCTCTTCATGGCTCATTAATTCAGGCTCAATCCTGGAGGCTGGCATAGGTCAGCACATCTCTGTGGAATGCTGCTTGTTGGGGGCCCGCGTGCTCCTGCCCCAGGCGTCCTGCCTGCTACACAGCCAGCCTGCACTGGGGCTTTATTATTACTTCCATCTTCTGCCTGATTTATCTTTATTATTTCTGATTTTCTTCAATATGGGGCTATGAAAATCTGCCTGAGTGCTTTCCCGAGTGGGCGGCTGTGGTGCCCCAAACCTCCTTGGTCTTCACCGAAACAGATTTCTCCAAAACAGATCTATCTAATGCCATACCTCTTGAAGAAATTCCATGTCTGCCATCTCAGGTCAGGAGGATAAGGAATAATGGGCCACCTCATATCTTTGCCTCTGAGTCATAAAGTGGCCTCCAGTTTTGAAGGCTACGACTCATTTCCCAAAGGTGAAAGTCATACTTTTCATTTTGTGACCCGAGAAAGTCAGCCCTTGTCCATTCACTGTCCATTCCAGTGTCCTGTGCCTGGTGTCCATCAGGCCAACAGTTGAATAGATGAACCTCTGGATTCCTGTCCTCACAACTGCTCCTCTGCTACTCCATTCTCAGCATTTCTTGCTCCTTCAGAGCCCAGCCTCCTGCCTTGCCTTGGTTTGCAGGGTGTTCCTTTGCTTCTCAGCACGATCTGAATATGACAGCATTCGAGAGTCTGTTTCATCCCGAAAGACGCCAAAGGCTACTTGTGCTGGCAATCAGAGTTCTGGTGGATCCTGTACTGCCCCTCTTTATACCCATAATTTGTACCTGCGTGTGGAGAGGTGGGTATGCAGCTGACAATGAATATTGATGGATGAGAGACTCTGAACACCATTGGACCATTATATCTAGTTAGTTTTTTGATATTGGATCAACTCCTATGAAATTCATCAATGTTTTTCTTACATATATTTATTAATTTTTGGTGTTTGGATTGAACCCAGAACCTCGTGTGTACTAAGCACATGTATTATCTCTGACCGCCTCTCTGTTGTGTGCTGTAAAATTTCCATCATGCTTTCCTTATCCTTTAGAACACTTTAATCCAGCATCGGTTAAAGGCCTTGCTCCTGATATCATTCCATTGGAAACAAAATGTCAACATGAGTTTTGGGGCAGATAGTCAAATTCTACCCATCTGTTTTCTCTATCCTAAAGTTTTCCTAAATTTTTGTCTTTTCATGTTATCTGATTTCTTTGCATTTTTTTGGTTCACTGAGCATTAAGGGAGTACAGATCCCTGCACCTCTTTTTGTCTTGGTTCCTTGCCATGCGAGTCCTGTCTTCTGTTACTGCTGCAGCTCTTCCTTCCTTGCTGACCACTGGCCATGTCCTGTATGGAGCCAGGCATCTCCTCGATCACGGCTTGATGTTACTAGGAGTGAGGCCCCCTGTCCTCTTTGCTAAATCCATTTCTTGTCTCTGCACCCAGGAAGCATGGGCCCTAGCTGGACGTTCAGGAGGGGCAGCTCCTCATTCACTCTCTTTCCTGCCATCTTTCTGTGGCTACTTCTTTGATTTCTACTTTTTAACAAACAACTTTCTTCATCTTTATTTCCCTGATACTTCCCCTTAGAAAATATCAACCAAATTTCTGACTTCAACCATGCCAACCTTTCTATGCTATCTGTGACTTTTTTGTTTTTGAGCACCCAACCTGGAATTTCAAGTGTACTGCATTTCTCTAACTCTTCATTCAGTGTCTGAAACCTATTGTATACCAGACTAAATGGTAATATTCTCATCTAAACCAAACCCTGCTTTTGATGATCATATTTAAATCAGTGACATTTCTATCTGCAGAGTCACTGCCGTTATCAATTTGGAGTCCACCTTTGCCTGTTTGCTGTGGGGTTGGGAAATTTAGTAGATTAGAACACCAATCATTGTGTTTTATATTTTATGGGTCTGGAATTTGGGTAGAGCTCACTTGTGTGACTCTGTGGCTGTGGGTTACAGTTAGCATCCCATAGTTGGTGCTTTGGCGGGATAACTAGGTTCCAGTGCACTGACTGTGATCACTCTAGCACGACAGGTGCAGGGTAGTTGAGCTTCTGGCCGAGGTTGCAGTTTCTGTGTTCTCAGAGCAGGAGGTAGAAACTGCCCATCGCATTGTGCCCGATCTTCCGAATGAGCCTCCTCCTCGGGGCTGTTGTATCAATTACTGAGTGATCACAGGGCCAACCTAGGTTCAAAGGAAGGAACCTAGACCTGTGTCTCAATGCAGCTAAGTGAGAATCTGTGGCCACCTTTCATCTGTGACCATTGCCAGACTTTACCTCCTCTGTTTATTACTTGCTTCTTGCCTTTCTTTTTATTCCTATCGGCAACACCTAAAATCAGCTTCACTTATTTCTTTTCTGAACAGTTGCAGTAGTTTCAAAATAAGTAATCCACTGCTATAGTCAGTGTATTATCCTCTGTGCACTATTGTGAGAATGAATATTTCTTTCGAAGTTAATGTACTGTGGTTCATTTTGTTTGTCAACTTTGTTGGCTTTCAAGGCATCTAGTGGGTTAACAAATCATGTTTCTAAGTGTGTTTGGTTGAAGGTGTAACCTTGGGAACTGTGTCTGGTCCCTGACTCCTTTCCTCTCAGGTGCTTTTCACTTGTACTCTGCTTTCTAGCAACCATGAATGGAGCAGCATTAGCTGCCTTGGAACCATCAGGTCATAGGCTGAACCCTCTGGGCATTGATCCACAATAAACTTCTCCTTTAAGTTGTGGTGTCAGTTATTTTGTCCCAGCAAAGCTGACCAATACATGTATTATGCTAGCTTCTTTCCTGGAAATAAAGTCCTCATACCGTGATATAATTTGCCTTCCTAGTGGTAATTCAGCCTACTCTTTCTTTATCTGCTTTCCTTTGTAGTTGCTGGCATCTGGATAAGTACAATACCACATCCCCAAACATGTTGCGTGTTCCAACGTGCCTTTCATCCTCTTTCCTTGGCATGGAATGACCTTCCAAAAATCTCCACCTGTGGAACACGAATCCCTATCAGGGCCTCTCCTTGATCCCCCTAAAGGGCAGTACGACTTTCTCTGAACTTTCAAAGCACTTCTGCTCCTTTTTGTGGATTTCTAAGAAGTTGGAGTCTGATTATTCTTAATTTTTTTTTTATTTTAAAAGGGAGTAAAATCAAACACAACAAAACACAACAGAATGGGACATAAGAAAGCATAAACTTCAAAGCTAGACAGAGATCTTCACTATCTGTCATATTGTCTCTTGTTTTCTTCCAAATGGTTGTCCTCATCTTTGCATATGGAGAGCTCATACTAAATAACATAGCCAATCTTTTCACAAGATGTGTAGTTCACTGGCTCCCACTTGCTAGGCAGCGGGGAGGGGGAGGGGGGCACACGGGACTGGGGACAGGACGACATGAGATGTCTGATTCTCAGCCCACACACAGGCAGGATCATAGTCATCCCCAGAGATGGGAAGAGTTCCCTGTTCTCCCGGCACCCCGAATCAACTGCACAGTGCAGGTCCCGATGTGCCAGGGTCTCTCTCTTTCAGGCTGCTGAAAGTCTGCCACACTCTCAGCTGCCCCCAGAGACGGGGGGATTTCCTTGTTCTCCAGGCACCCCGAGTCAACCGCACTGTGCAGGTCCCGACATGCCAGAGTCTGTCTCCTTTGGGCTGCTGAAAGTCGGCCACACTCTTATCCACCCCCAGAGAGGAGTGGAGCTCCTTGTTCTCCTGGCACCCTGATGCACCAGAGTCTCTCTCCTTAGGGCTTCTGAAAGTCTGCCACACTCTCAGCCGCCCCCAGAGAAGGGGGGAGTTCCTTGTTCTCCCGGCACCGTGAGTCAACCACACAGTGCAGGTCCCGAGGTGCCAGGGTCTCTTCCCTGCAGGCCCCCCAAAGTCTGCCATACTCACCTGCTATTTCTTTCTGATGAATTGACCATTCCATTTCCAAAGTTCTGAAATGGCCAACAGACCACAGAAAGAATTCTCTTTTGGCTCCTGTTTGAAACCAGCAGCTACAGTGATCTGCTGGCCTTGCTTCAAGGCCACTGGATTCTGATTATTATTACAAGCCTATCTTCCTTTAAAGCTTGTTAATCTTTTAAATTGTTCATGATCATTAAAGGTTTCCAGCATTTCCAGCACTCTCCTTTCATTTCACCCAGTTGTTGCTGAATCTCGAGTCTATTTGATTCACTTAGTCTCTAGCCAGAACTTCCACAGGCTGACACATGTACAGATTATGGGTTGTTTATGAGTTAGGCAGAGTAATACTCATCAGATTTCTGGTAAAACAATGGCAGTGGCTTTATTGCATAGGGTATTTTGGTTGTGGAACGGGAAGGGTAGAGATTGCTAAGGTTTTCATATTTAGATCTCTAGGTTTGTACAAGAAATGATGATAAACTTCCAAGGGAAAACCACTCAATAACCACAGCTCTTTACAGGCTTTCCTTAGAAGTGATCACGGTGACTCAGTAGAGTTTAAACTTGGGTTACGTGATAAAATTAGAGAGATGTGTAACCTCTCTCTCCCTCCCTCCTTCCCTGTCTGTCTGAAACATAACCTAGAAAAAAATAGATTGTCTGTGTTCTCTAAGGTCTCTCAATTCCGCAAATTATAACATTGAACTCAGTGTAGGCTCTTGCAGATACCACCTTCCAGAAAACCTGACTTTATACTCACCAGCCAGTTCTCTCTTGTGTGTTTCAGGCACTTTTCCACATGAGGGGAGGACTGGTTTCATAGAAGACGAGTGCCTGGAGCCGGAGACCCCTTGCCCACCATGAAGGCAGCGTGCGTCCTCGCATGGCTGCTCTCCAGCCTGGGGCTGTGTGCACTCTCCCGGCTGGAGGCGGTGGGTCCCCAGTGCCAGAGAGCGGAGCACCCTGTCATATCCTACAAAGGTAAGGAGCAGGTGCACTGGGATCGCAAAGCCACCGCCTGAGCGCAGAGTCCGTGATTACTAGCAAAGAACAGTATTGCTTTACTGCTCTTCCGATCTTGAGTCGGACATTGTTTAACATAAAAGCACAAATGTAAAAAAAAAAATAGGCCCTCAGAAATGACCCTTACCTCATGAAGGTTCCAAGCAGGGATTCCCGTGGGTAGAAAACCCCATCGTGTAGGCTGACTTCGGTTAACAGATGTGGCTGGCCTCTTGGCATCTGAGCTGGAGGATGCAAAACATGACTCAGAAAAATAACAACAAAAAAATTAAACCAAAAAGTTCTTCACTGTGGCCTTTTCCAGCAAAGCTTTCCTCTTACCACAGAACGTACTCCTTTGTCTCCATCTGGCATTGATTGGCAGCAGAATTAGTTTGATGTCTCAGGTATCGCCATGAATCTGTGCAGTTAATTAACTTTCATTATATACACTCATTTTTTTCTTTATTCATCAAAAAAGATACAGTGTATTCATACCTAGGCTACTTGAAGTATTCAGGACAAAGAAAAATGATTCTTTGCCTCACACTTGTTGAATTATATTATCAGCCTAAATTAGACCATGGATTTCATTAATTCATTTAATAAATAGCTTTATAATTTATTTTAAAGACTTAGTATCATACATTTTAAACAAATACAAAAACAAGCAGAATGGCTAAAGAAAGAGCCATCCTCATCCTTGTCAATTTATGGCTCATTTTTTTCCCCATATAAATCCTACTCAGGAAGGAAGTTTGTCCATTGCAACTTGTTGGCCCATGTCTGGAGCCTCTTTTATTTGTTCCTCCTGAGGGTAATTTTTTTTAATAAAGATAATAAATTGAAAAATAGTACAACCAGTACAAACTTCAAAACAAGATGATTGGACATTAACAATGGTTATTATATTGCATATTTTTGTCATTAAAATAGTTGCTCAGATTACCAGATCTAGGCATGCAAAATTGATCAAACAATATAAGCACCAACTGTTCCTTTCAATGAAGAGTTCCTTACAATGAGTAGTACAATTATCTTAGCTGTTTTGTATATATATTTTCCCTTCATTCTTTTCTCCTTTTCCCCATCTCAGTTGTTCTTTCTTTTTGAGCAGTTTCTTTCCATCTCACAATATCTATTGTACTTTTTGAATCTTTCCATCTCACAATCAGTATCTATTGTACCTTTTGAATCTCCCTAGTTTCTTACACTAGGGAGACAATATGATGTTTACACATGTGAACCTGATTTATTTCACTTATGAATTTGGTTTCTAGTTGCATCCATTTGCCTCTAAAAGCCTTGAGTTTATCTGTCTTTATAACTGAGTAGTACTCCATTGTACAAAAAATATCACATCTCTTTTATTCATTTCTGGGTTGATGGACATTTGGGTTGTTTCCAAGATTTAGCCATTACAAATTGTGCTGCTATAAACATGGATGAACGTATATCACTGTGATATGCTGTTTTCAGTTTTTCTGGAAAAATACCCAGAAAGGGGATAGCTGAGTTGAATGGGACTTCTAAACATAGGTTTTTTTTTGCAATCTCCACAATGATTTCCACAGTAGTTGTACCAGTTTACATTCCCACCAGCAGTGGAGAAGGGTTCCTTTTTTTCCCACAGCCTCACCAGCTATTAAAAAGTTTTTGCACCTCACAATAAATCACCAAAGAGTGAAATAAAAACCCACAAATTGGGAAAAAATTTAACCAACTGTACCTCAGACTTCTATACCAACTGTACCATGACTTCTATCTAGAACACATAAAGAATTAAAAAAAATCAGGCATCCCAAATTCAAGAACCCAATCTAGAAATGAGCTTCTGAAATGAATACACAGTTCTCAGATGAAGAAATACAAATGGCAAATAAATATATGAAAAAATGTTCAACATCACTGGTCACTCGAGAAATGCAAATTAAAACAATATTGAGATTCCATCACACCCTAGAAAGAACGGCTATCATCAAACAATCATCCTGTAACAAATCCTATGGAAAATTTTTAAAGAAACTGAGCCCTTTGAGTTGTGGGTTCTCTGCAGTCTGTGCTCTGCACATCCTGTGAGCATATTTTTCTATTCTCAGCACCTCACTGAATGTGCAGTGTCTTCCAGATACCCCATTAGGTTCAGGCTCGCATCTGCATCTTGCTAGTGGCACGTGGCATGCTGTTCATGGTCCTTCTGACACCCACTTGGGAAGTCGTGTTGTTTACCATCATGCCAAGTATACCGATTCATTCCTTGGACCCTACCTGGGATTTTCTAATTTTATTATTCTTTCTTTATCTCATGGATAGAGTACTCCTCTACAAACTAGTTTTCTTTCATTAGCTACTGAATGTGCAGCTAGGAAAGGCAGAATAAATGTTTTTCCACCTTCTGCAAGTCTTTTGTGATAAGCAGGTTGGTTGTTTAACATCCTGCTGATCATACATTGGGGCCTCAGCAAGATATTTTATTTGCTTTCCTCCTCCTTCTGCCTCCTAGAATCATTGATACGTGGATTTCAATACATTTGGTGTATTTTAATCCATCCCAGTATTTACCCTTGAAGGTGGTGAAATAATTATGGCCCTTTAGTCCAGAGAAACACCTTGAGGTTGTGTCTTGAGTCCTGACCTCACCTGAATCATCTCTGATGGCTTTTTCACTTTCTGGGATCACAGGATGTTCCTGTCTCTTTCACTGGTTTCCTTCTGCAGCTCTGGGAATTGCCTATTTCTCACTGCTTCAAGCACTAACCCTGTTTACAGATTACCCTGTTTGAAGAGCACAGTTCCAAGAAAAATGCTTTCAAAAATAAAATGCACCATAAGCTTCTCTGATACTTCCGGCTCTTCTCCGGGGCTCTAGGGCCTTTCTTGACCTTCACTCTCTGCGTCTTTCTCTTTTTTTCCCCACTCAGAATCCTGTGTCCACATTTCTCTGTCTTTTCTCACAGCACGCAGAATAACAGCTTCACGTAACCTCGGTTGCTTTTGATTTTTGAAAACCTTTAAAGATGGCTTTTTTTTTCTTCTTTCGGTCCTTGGTATACATCCTTTACCAAAGGGAATCTTGCAGAATTATTCGTTTTAAAATCACTTGAAGTAATTTACTTCCATGTGGTTATGCCACCAATCCCAAAGGGAGTTTGTTTCTTTTATTTAAATTTACTTTTGATTCTTAGAATGTATTAACAACTGTTGTGTTTCAGACTGAAATTGAGGAAATGAAGGGTGCTTGGGGAAATCTTACATTTCTTTCCATTTTCTTCACTGTTTCTCCTCTCTTCATTAGGTAAATCTCTACTTATATTTCATGGTTGATACTTCTTTTGTAATTTAAATAAATCTGAGCATACACGCGTGCACATACACACACACAGATGTATGTGGTACCTGTACTATCAGTTAAAATGTGACATCTATACAACTTCTGTTTATGGAGTATTTTTTTTCCCTTCTAATGATCCTGGAGATAGAATCCAGGACCTTCTCACTGAGCTACATTCCATAACATATTATTTATTTTTCATTTAAAATTTGAAACGTAGTCTTGCTAAATTGCTCAGATTGTCCAAGCTGGGTCTAAATATGCAATCCTGCCTCAGCCCCCTAGGGGGGTGCAAGGCATTAGGGTGCAAGGATTATAGGCAGGCCCCACTATGCCGGGCTTGGAGGACATTTTTGACAAAATGATGTATCACAGAGCCCAGGTCCTGTGGACTGCAGCGATCCATTGCGTTCCTCCTTTGTAGCCACAGCGCTCTCCACTGTGGCCAGCCCTAGTCTCCCCACTGAAGTGGCTCTGTTAGTTTCTGTCTTTGCAACTGCAGATGGAGTTGCAATGCACAGGGCCTCGTGCAGACAGCATCTCCCTATTTTTGAAACTGTCT
>PVJX010016252.1:0-40909 GCA_004027295.1 Dolichotis patagonum
GTTTTATTTCCCCACTTAACATCCTAACATAAATTTTGCTGTATTTTATAAACTCTTATGTCTAATTTTTATAATTGTAAAGTGTTCTATCTTAAGCACCACAGTTTCCTTGATGTTTTTCATCCTACTTTTCTTGGTAAGCCTTGTCATGCTTCCTTAAATTAAGAATTTGTAAAATAATAATGCTGATAACTGTTTTACATTTCTTTTTAGTATAATTTCAGAAAGTGTAGATAAAAGGGGTGAACTGATTAAACAAAGAGCTCCTTTGAAACAATTATTTTATAGTTTGATTGTTACAGCATTTATTATAAAAAATAGTTGAAACCTTAAAATAACTACTTATTGGTTATTCACATGAGCAGATGAATGTGTATTGTGTAGGGCAAACTCTGGCTGTTCTCCGGAGGCCACCAGGGGGCAGGCTATATTTGTGAAAGAAATTGAAACCAGCGTTTCTTGTGTCTGGGTATACCTTTTTACCTGTGTGTATTTTATTGGTTAAACAAGTATTACTTTAACTTCTGAATTTTCCTCCTCACTGGAATTATTTCTATTCTTTCAATTTCTTGATACGCTGTTTTTAAAAAGATCATTAGTAGCATCACTTTTAATATATGTGCAATAGCTTAGTGTAGTTTCAGTAAAAATTGTAATGACTATAATTAGTGACTAGATTGTTTGAGTAGTCTAAGGTAAAGGATTTCCCTTCTGACATCGATAATTTAGAGTTTAGTATTAACAAAGCCCCTCTAAAAGCCATCCCCTCCCCCCAGAAAAACCTTTATATGGACTGTGACATTTGTAATAATATCAGTGTTAATTTTATTCTATTTATGATTCTGATGTTGATGGATGTGTTTTTTTTAATTTGGTCTTGAGATATATAGAAAGAGATTACAATATGTTTTAATATTTGAAAACCAGAGGGGAAAGTGTTTGGATTTTTAAAAAATAATAGACAACAGCTAGAGGTAGATTTTCTTGACCTTAATTCCCTGGTGATTTGTGCTTTTGTTGTCATGGACACAGTGTGTTTAGAAGACTCAGGCTATGAACATGTTATGTTCTCACAGCGACCCTGGAAAGGTTATTGGGTTGACAATCTCCAGCATGACGAGCTGTGGAGTGCTGAGTGAAGAGGAAGAGGGCTTACTCAAATTTTCCTTTCCTATCTCCTCTCTTCACAGTCTAGATGTTCCACAGAATTACTAAAAGGATAACTACTTCTTTTCTATCTTAACAGCATTTAATAAGATTGTTTGTGGTTAAGTTTCTGTATTTTTTTCTGATTAATATTTTTAGCAAGTCTCGAAATCAGGGATTGATCATATTCTATTCATTGTTTTGTACTTTTTGAATTAAAAAATTTGCTGTATTCAAGCTGTTCCTGGTTCAATTGAATTAGCTTTGCTTATGTGAGCACGTTGTCAGTGTTAATTTTCTTATATTCGTATGTTTATCTTCCAACTTCTTTGGTTTTGGCCATTGTGTTTTAATCTACTTTTACAAACCATTCTACTAAAATGAAAGTTAATAGACCACAGTAAAAATACTCATAATAATACCCAGTCCACATTCCTAGTCTCAAAAGATCACTGTAGCAGATTACTGATGCTCTTCCCTCTCCCTCTTGGTGCTGGAGGTCAAACCTGGATCTCAGATACGCAGGTACTGCATCCCTGAGCCGTGTCCCAGCCCACCTGATCTATAAATGCAGTAAGTGTAGTCCTCACCATACTATTTGATTGACTGTAACTCTAGAACTATTATTTATTGCCTTTAGTAGAGAAGTTGCATAACTTTCCCTTCCCCAAAACTAGGGATTGAACCTAGGGCTTTTGCATTAAGCTACATTAGCTGACCTTTTTTTAGTTTTTGAGATACAGTCTTGCTAAATCACAGAAGGGTTCAAACTCACAATCCTGTTTCAGCCTCCCAGATTGCTGGGATTATAGGTGCATGCCTCTATGCCTAGCAGTCTTAACTTTTTATTGCTGATATTTAGTGAAGTCCTAAACACATGACAATTAAAGCTGAACATTTTATCAATCTGTCATTAAACATATTGGAATATAATTTCATCAAAGATGAGGAACATTTGTTGCTTGAAGGTTTTTGTTTTATCTTTATCCACAGTGTCTGGCTTAGAGATAAAATACCTGGAAAAAAAACTACTCAGTGCTATTAGTATCAATTACAGGATTTTAAAAACATTAAAGCAGATTAATTGAAAGAAATATTATTTTTCCCCCTTAATACTAAACTGGCACATGAGGGTAGTTGATTTCTCTTACCACCTCCCAGTAGTTACAGGATCTGCGGCAGTACTGGCCGTTATGTAAAGCTCCTGAGACCACCCACTTTCTCCTCCCCTTTCTCATCTCTGAGAGAAGCACAACATCTCATGTGCAGTGTGATGTCACTCAGAGGCTGCTGGCTTCTGGATTTGCTAAGAGGAGATCTTACTCAGAGGAAGAGCATTGTTTTGGCAACATCTGGGAGTGAGAAGGAAGCCAGAAACCCTTGGATAACTCTGCGTTGCGTTTTTAAATGTTTTGGTTTTTTTCCCTCGCTCTGTGCTGAAATGACATTAGCCGTGTAGGCATGTTTCCTCTTGCTGTGCTGCTTGGCCTTGAAGAGTACTGAATTTAAAAAGCCAGCATGTGAGTGCAGGAAAGCGCCTTCGTCTGTGAAATCGTCCCACCTGCTCTGAAACATGTTGTTGTCTCCCAAATTCTCCTTATCCACCATTCACGTCCGACTGACTGCCAAAGGATTACTTCGGAATCTTCGACTTCCTTCGGGGTTTAGGAAAAGTGCTGTTATTTTCCATACAGGTTAGTGTTGTACAGGTCTCTGCCTCGTGTTACAGGGGGGACATCTTAATTAACTTGCAGATGTTTACTCGATTTCTAAGGCAATAGGTAATTGGAGAAAGAAGGCTCTTTTTAGTGAAAGAGGCAGGCTTACTTGAGGAGAAAGTAAGCAGTTTGCTCTCCTGTCCCTGCACCTTGGTGTACTTAAGACTGTAAGCAGATAGGCGCGCTGCTTGTGTTTATGGAATGCAGAATCGTTACCTTGGTGTTCATAAGTGTTTTTCTCCATCACCAGTCAAATCTGTACAAAACCAACACCTGTTAAGTTACATTTGCCTGCAGATGATTTTGAAAATAGGACTGTAAGTAAATGAAGAAATAATACTTGTCTTTCTATTGAAAAAGATGAGAGGGTTTCTGTATTTTCTTATTCAGAAATTTCTGAGATTAATCAGTTATTTTACCATAAGATTTCTATATTCAGAATGCTCTTGAAATAAAACACTTCCAGGTCTGTGGACCCCAAATTAGTTCTTTTTAGTCATAATAGTAAAAATATTGGCAGTTACAAAATACTGCCTCCCCTGACATTTATGTTTGTATCAGCTTGTCATTTTCGGTGCCTAAAATGGAAATAAATCCCGTGTGTATTTCAGGCACACATAAACCTGCCTGCCCACTTTTAGTAGGTTTGGTAGTCAGTCTCACATTGCTGCCTCTTATTCTAGATGATAATTACAGCTTTGGCAAAGTAAGTAGATTTTATTCTATGAAAACTAGGCTGCTGTTGTATTTGGTTTTGGGCTGTGTAGTGCTGACAGTAGGACTGGGTAATAGGGATGTAAACAGATTTTTTTCTGTTTCATGTATTTGTCAGCTTGCATATGTCTTGTTTGTCACACTTGGCACATCTCTGTCCCTGGTGATTTTTTTTCCCATCTAAAGTTTCCTAACTCCCCCTGACCTGGCATTTGTCTAAGCTGACAGCTGAGAGTGAGGAAGGGAAGCCAGGAAGTAAACAGTGGCTCTTCCTCTTCCAGCCCAAATGCCACTCTCATTCTTTAAACCCTGAGAAAAAGAAAAAGCTGAGGGTTGTGGGTGTAGCTCAGTGGTAGATCAGGATCTGTGTCCAATCTCCATCATCTCTCCCATAAAAAGACTGAATAAAAAGGTGGGAAACACAATAGTAAAAGGATGCTTCCTATTTGTAATGGCTTGTATGGTGCAAAATAGTGTCAATTTAACCATTTTTCCTTTTGAAGCAGTGTAATCTGTGCCGTCTGTTAAAAAGACAGAGTGCAGAGGGTCACGCAGTCCTGAGCCTCTCCTAGCCCAGACTGCCAGCCTTGCTCAGAAGCCACCTTTCCCATGGCTTCTTGGTGTCCTCTGATTTTCTAATCTATGGAATTCTCTCGTGCCCTTTTTTATTATATAGAAATGGAAATAGTATGTATCTTCTATAGCTTGTTTCTTTGAGACTAATACAACAGTTTTTCATTCATTGAATTTATCTTTTGAATAGTCCTGTAACATCCCACTGTTGGGTGAGCCATGGTTTATTTATCCAGCCTTCTATTATTTGACATGCTAAGTTGCTTGCAGTATTTTTGTGAAGCAGATAGCTTTTCAAGAGCATGTGAACAAAAGACACAGTTCTATAATTATGAGAGTTATAATAGTGATATTTGGACATTTTATTTTTTGAATTTAAGAATAGTTTTTAAAAATTTATTTCATGGCAGTCATGATCTTTAGAACAATAATTGAGTCTACCTTATTTTCTGCAAGGAAGTCAAAGAACCAGAGAAGTGAACTAACTTGCCCAAGGGCACACAGTAAGTGACAGAGTTGAGACTAAAACCTGGGACCACTGTTTAGAATTTTTGGCTTACAGGTTTTTCTGGTTGAGAGGTTTGCTGTATTTCTGTTAGAACCAAAGAACAATAATGATGGAGGAAGAGTTTTCTATGGGGAAAACATTTAAAAGTTATATAAAGAATATAATTCTTCTTTCCCCCATAAGAATCTTTTATGATCTAATCCATGTTATGTAATTTTAAAAAAATCATAAAAATCATAAAAGTAAATCATAAAATCATATGATTTAAAATCATAAAAATCATAAAAGTCATAAAAATCTTCTCAAAACTGAATATTGAAGCCATTGCATTTACCCTTATCTAAATGATCTGTGAGCTGTGATTTGTTTGTATTCTTAGTAAATGAAGTGATGTTGCCTTTAATGTCAGAACTATTGACCTAGAATTCCAAGAGTCCTGGGTTATAGCCTTGGATCTACTAGTAGCTAGGTGAATGGCTTTGTTCGCCTAACATCTCAGGACTACAGAATAAGGGACTCAGCTGAGATGATTTCCAAGATACCTGTACTTCAAGTTTTGTGAATTCCCTGGCTGTGGGTTTTCAAACTCTCTATGGTGGTTCACCTGGAAATCCACCTTATCTAATTATCTCCTAAGTCTTGTTCATTCTCCTGCCTCATCTGTTTCTCTTCATGACAACATGTTTCTGCCTTATCAGAACTTCAGACATCTCTGAATTATTATTTGTCCTCATTTATCCGTAACCAATTAGTTGCAAGAATCTGAGACTTCATCCTTTGTCATTTCTATTTGGTTTTACCCCCTGCCATTAGCCTACTTCAAGCATTTCAGTTATACAGTTTGAAGTTGCTCTTCTTCCAGTAAAAAAATGGACAGATACTGACACCAGTATCATGAAACCCTGTTTTGCTGACTGGGCTATCTGAAGGGTTTTATATTTGGCTCGTGTCACCAGCTTTCTCTGTGCTTCTAAAAATCGCCATTAACATTGCAGGGTCCGCTCATTTGTGTCACAAATACCTATGGGACATGTGCCGTGTGCCAGGCATAGGTCTAGGTGCTAAGGATGTGGTTAGAACTAGGTCCGACATGGCCCCTGCTTTTACCCAGCCTACAATGTAACAGAGGAGGAGACACAGAACACCAGGTGATCATGGTAGGGTGTGGCCTGGTACCCAGGGAACCTCTGTGGAGGAGAAGTGTCCTTGATAAAGATGTTCCAAAAGAAGTGTCTTCCAAGTCGCATCATTAGGATATATAGAGTTAGTGAAGAAGTGAATAGCTGGGGAAAGCCAGGAGGTCAAGGACAGGGCAATTTCTTCAAGGAAACAAAAGAACGACAGTAATTCTGAGCAGAAATTGTAATGGAAGGTGCAGCACCCCACCCCTTGGAATATCGTTAGTGGACAGCACCCATTGACAATGTATTTTTGGGTCCAGGGTGTAATTTTTTTCCCCTATAAATAAAGGATGAGGAAAAGAGTGAGTTTGTCAGGAGGCTTGCTGTTGGTATTGCAGGATGTCAGCACTGGGGAATGGTCTTTTAAGAAGCCCAGAAGTGACTTCACCAACTTGACACAGAGCTGGCAGCACTGATTCTTAATGAAATATTAACCTTGATGTATTTCAGAAAAGTTCCCAACATATTAGTTCCAATTTTGTAATAAGTCAGTATGGGGAAAAGAATCTTCTCAGTAGAAGTATTCCTTGCCACTTAGAATCAGTTTTCATTCACAGCTGGAAATACCTATGTTAATTATTATGAATACTGACATTGAAACCTCAAAGAGTCAGTGTTCTCCCTGACTCAGCGAGAGTGATTTACTACACTAAGAAGTAAAATTCTTTTTGCTGAGCTACTTGGATTAAATGTGATTACTGTAGCAAGATGGATGGATATAGTATTAGCAGAATTAAATGTTTTCTTGTACTTAAAGCAGCACTAAAGAATCACTTGACTAGGCATTCAGTAAGTGTGAGGCAGAGTGTGAACAAATTTGTTTCATTAGAATGAAATGAATCAAATTATGTTCTGTGATTGGTATTCTGTTTTTGAACTATTAAATATGATTGCTTTTAACTGTTTAAAAAAATCCTCTGTCTTAACTAAAAGTAGCTTCTTAGTGCCCCCCCACCCGGGAAGCAGCAGATGTTCAGGAGGTCATCAGCCATCAGTATCAGGAACCACATCTGTACTACTTTCTTAGCCCTGTTTTCATGACTCCTGCCCTCACAATGATTGCTTTGGGAAAGAAAAGAAATAGGACGAGGTATCATCGAATCACTTAAGCTTACATCTCACTGACTAGCTCCCAGTCGGGTAGCTGTCTCTACCTACAAGGGAGGCTGGGAAATTGAAGGTTTGACTTCTCTAGTCTCTGTAATACTTGCCTATATTCTTTAGTGTCTACCTGAGAAAAGGCAAAACAGTTACTTCTCAGAAGCAGTTATTGGCCACTTGCAAATGAAGAAAGTATACTAATTAACAGTTCAAATCTTGCAACAGGTCTCAGCGTTCATCTTTTTGATATAATAAGATTGGGGTTTATTAGTATTTCAATTAAACTTTCAAGTTATTTGATTGGACAAGAGTCTTATTATTTGACTTTGGTCATTTCAATTAATTTTCCATTTAAAAATAATGCATTGAGAAAAATGTTTTCAATTTAGATGTGACTTTTATATATGTTTTAGTTACTTTTCTTGTTGCTCAGACAAAATACATGATGCCCAAGGTTAAAGAAAGAAAGGTTTATTTAGCTCACAGTTTGTAATCAACAGGCTCCAAGACAGGGTGGCCTGGCAGAGGGCTATCACAAAGGAGAACAGTTCATGGCCTCCACAAGATAGCAAAAGCAACCGGGGAAGACACAAGACTTTTTTTGTCCCTTCATTGTATTCAGGCTACCAACTCTAGGGTGGATATAGCATTCAAACTTTAATCCTAGCCAGAACTATGCCAAACCAATCAGGACCGATTTACTAATCACACACCTTTAATCCCAGCATCACACACTCTAGATATGGCCACCTCTGGATGAAAAAAGCAAAACAAAAAGCCTATGACCATATGAGGTTTTGGGGAGACATCTAGACACAAACCATAGCATTTCGCCCCCAACCCCCCCCACAAAGACTCATGCGCATCACTTTATGCAAAAGGCATTTAAGTGATCTTCAAGAGTTGCCAAAGTCTTAACAATTTCAATATTGCCAGAAAGTCCAAGTCCAAAGTCTCCCCTGAGATTTAAGGCAAACCCTTAGCTCTGAGCCTCTGTACAAATGAAAAGAAAGTCAAACACTTCCAGTATTCAATGGTACAAGATAGACATTTCCATTCCAAAAGTTACAAAGAGCAAAACAGAAAGGAATGGGAACAAAGCAAGTTTTTTTTAATCCACTTGAGTCTATTTGGGGGAATCCCCCCTAGTCAGATTATAGGTCTCCATGTGCCTTGATTCAACCATGCATTTTGGGGGAGGGGGGCTGTTAACAAACAGCCAGGTTGCAATGTGGCCATGAGGATGGGGGCTACCATTTGCAGCTAGGATGTGACAGTCCACAGGATGTGGTGTCCCTTGTACTAACACCTGAGCTAGCTAGCTCCACCTGTAGAGACTGCAGAAAAGATGGCATTTAAAATTATAAAGTCATAAGGGTACTGGAGGCAATAACTGCAAGAAGGACCTTGGAAACCTTTTCTTCTTTTAGAATCAGTTACAAGTGCCAGGATACTATTTTTGGTACTTATTCATCCATGTGTTAAATTAAAATGGACACCTTGTTGTTGTATGTTGTCACTGCTGAAATTAAAAACAAAATGAAACACAAAAAACTGGTTACCATAAGCAGACTTCATTATACTGAGCAGTTTTTTCTTTAGGTATCTAATAAAATTGGTAAAGTCAAAATACTCATTAAGACAGAAGAAAGAACAAAGGTCCATGTGAAGTCTGACATTTTAGGAAGGGAAATTATAGTTTGGTAACAAAGTGAGGAAGCCAGTACCAGTAGCTGCTGTCTTGTGAACAGCACCTTGTCCTATCGGTGGGAATTTGTGGTTATGTGTTTTAATTCTTTTTCTTAATTTAAAATATGAATTCCAACTTTTAAAATTGGAAGTCATTCTGAATGAGAATTTTGTTACATGATTAGAATGAGAATACCATTGGAATATTTAAAATCCACCTAAAGTTATATTACTTCCAAATTTTTGTCGAGTTCCATTTTTATGGTATGTTCTTTTAGGTCTGAAACAAATCTGAATATTAACATAGCAATATAGACTTTTAGATTATTTAGAAACCATTTAACAGAGCGGTAATACATTCTTAAAGTACTTCTGAAGGAAGTGAATGTTTATTAGCCTTTGTATTTAATTAGTAGTCTGTTTTAGGTGCATGAGAATTTGACTTATTTTTCTACCAGGTACATGGGAGATATTAAGGTCAAGTTTAGACTTTTATATGTTGTTGTTGTTGTTTTAGAAAAATATTTGTAAGCATAACTAACCCCAAACAGTAATTTGTGTAAATATAGCTTGTATTTTCTAAACTGCTTTTACAATGAAAAAAAAAAAAGCTCAAAATCTTGTTACATATAATACAAGTTATTGAAACAAACTCTACCAATATAGTAAGGAAAAATTCAAATACTGTGATGTTAAATTCTCCTTTCTCCCCAACAGTTTCTGGGCGGGGTGATTTAAGCAATCTGAATTACTGTGCTTTACAGAGCTTGAAATGTTCCATTTTAAATAAATGGTATATCTACCTAGAAATAGAAAAATACTAGATTTATCTCCTAAATTGTTGTTACTATGAACTTGTAAAAACAAATATCAAAAGGAATACTGGAAGGCTTTAAATAAATTTAGACTAATATTCGATAATTAATAAAAACATTTGGTAACGTTGGATGAATTACCATGGATTCACTGTTATATCAATATAACTAGCAAGTGGGTATGTTCCCACTCTTCAGGGCCAGTCTTCAGGACGATAAGAAATAATAGATTGCACTTAGAATTACATGGCAGGTGATTAAATTTGCAAAACCGGTGAGTTTAGACTACACTGTTTTTGGAGAGTAGAAGCAGCGTTGGAGAACGTCCTAACACTCCGCACGCAGAGCCTACCCCGACCTCTTCCTGTTCTACTGCTCTTGCCCTTCTGCTAATTTCCTCCTGATATTATTTCCTTGCTGAAAATCTGTGAGTCACCCTGGGTGCTTCTTGTTTTTTTCTTTTCTCTTTTTTCAATTTCTGCGTTTTTGTTGTTGTTCTTGTTTACAGTACATTATTATATTCCTCATGGAAGTTGGTACCTGCACTTAACTCATCTTAATTTTCTTTTTCACACATTCTTCCCATTCTACCTCATAGACACTCCTCCTTTCCTGCCTGTTCCTTGCCACAGACCCCTGAGTTGCCTCTTCCTGGGCCTCCTCCTAGCCTCTGCTTCTGGTTTTGCCCCTTAAGATCTTTCTCGTGCCTCCAGGACTCTGCTTAGCACTGTTCCCTGGCTCTTGCAAGATGCGTAGTGTCTTGCCAATAGCGTATATGCGATCACCCTGTTAATCTGCTTTATTTTGCTTTAATTTGGGGTTTCTGTGCTGTGAAATCCATACATCCAGGGGCTAAATGCCTTTGTATTTTCTGGCTTCACCTCCTGTAAAGCCTTTCTGTTGCTTCACCTCTGCTCATCTGTCTGTCAGATGTGCAGATGTCCATCCTAACTCTGCCTCTGTGTACACTCCCTGCCTGTCCTCTCGCCACATTGCATACAGAGGTCTAGCATCTAATTATCAAGTCACATTGCCACTATTGATGGCATATCTCTATCTCTGCTACACAACGATTTCTTGCAAACAAAGACTAGTTTGTTAGGAAAGCATCCATAGACATTTACATTTCATGTGCGAGTACAGTCTCTTACCAGAAAACATGTTTTCCAATAATTTCCATTTTAATATTTTGTTTTCATGAAACATCTTAATAAGCACCTGTCATCTGATGCTGAAGAAACACTGACAGAATTTGTGCATGAGTGTCCCCATCAGGAATTTAGATTTGTGGTTTCAGATGAAAGCAGAAAGTGAGGAATTAGATATCTGTCCAAAGGCCCCCTCAACAGTTCTCAAATTCGTTATCTAAGTTTTATATTAAATGACAAACATTAGCTTTCAGAGCAGCACACAGGGAAAGCATGTGACACTTGGTGCCTTGCACAGGTAGATTGGTACTAAGAGTGGATCAGCAAGAAATCCTTCTTCCCTGGGCAGTGCTGCCCCCCAGTGTGGTGCCTCCCCACCCGCAAGGCACCAGGAAGGTCTGCCCGCCCCAGCAGAGCTTCTGTGATGGATGTTAATAAATACTTGGAGAGTAAGCCGGCCACTGAGTATGTGCTGATAGGCCTTTGCAACACTGATTACTGAATTCTGTGCTTCATTTTGTCTTTTATGGAACCCAAGGCAAAAGCTCAGTAATCATGTGTCTAAGTTGATCTTAATATTTTGGAAAAACAGCAGATTCAATAAATGTATAGTTTTTGTTCTTAGGATGACTGTCCTCAGCTGGTCTTTGTGGTCATGGTTCTTCTATGGTTTAATGGTGAAAGTGGTTTTTGATCCTGAGATGGGGACTCATCAGTCTAAGTGACTTGAGCCTAGACAATGGACCTGTTTCTATTTAACCAATCATTTTCTGTAAGAAGATAATAAATCAGGTCAGACTTATTAAATTAAGATTTCTGAGCAGAAAGAACAAAGAGAACTAAATTATTTAGCAGTTTTTTTTAAGTGGGCAAATGTCTTTAATTCCAGACCTGTTTTGTTGGTGGAGGTTTTAGTCATTAAAAAGAATCCCATTGAGGTTGGATCAGAAGTGATAATGGTAATTACTGTGTCTTATTGAGAGAAATCTGAACTGACATAGAAGTTAATGTGGCATTTTAAGATTTCTGATTAAGCTGATTCTTTGAAATCAGAACATGTTCTTTTAATAGATATAAAATAAAGTAGTTTATACTTTTAAATACAGCTGCATTATCAAAACAGTAATATCCTGGTACATAAGTTCATATAAGGATTGAAGAACAAAGTGTGGTTTGCATTATGCTAATTTCATGTAAATAATAAGTCCTAAGGAATTTAAGGGAAACCCGTGGGTTTTCTGTGTTATGAAGTGTGCTATTTCTACACGCCTTTGGGGATTGCACGTTGCTGGAGATTTTTGCATCATCTCTGATGTCTGGTTGAACCAGGAGTGGGGAGAGGGAAGAAGGCACAAATTGGGTCATCAGCCACCATGTGCTGTGGTTCTGTCCTGGGGGAGCACAGCACGTGGGGCAGAAGATTGAGGTCACAACATGCTTTTCCAGCTCCAGGTAGAGGACACATGGTACAGCTGGAGACCTGTATTCCTAGAAGAACAGTAAGCCAGTGTGTTCCTTCCTCCTCAACTGTAAATCTATTTTGAGTCACTAACAAAACTGGTGTTATTTAGATTCCTATACAGATTAACTAGGGACGAGAATATTGTATTCTCGGGATGGGTAAGCATTACATAGGGATTTAAGTGCTCCGAATTCATTTTAGTGATCTTTTTACATTTTTATTCATATTTTAAATTTAAGTCAGCTTTTATACTTTTAAACCAAAGGATAAATATTTATTCAAAAATTAAATACAAAATTTGATTTAAAAGTCAAAGTTAGGACACTGTTTATCCATCCCATTTCTGTATTTTTTAACCTGAAAAAGTAAACATTGTTAATACCTTTATATGTATTCTGCAAGATTTCTGTTATATTTGTACACAAAAACAAGCATCTGAAAGATTTTCTTCAAAAATGTTAATATAAAAGATTCACCTCAGATTTTATAAATAATTATAGCTCGACAGTTTTAAAACTGATATTGTGTTAAGTAACATCGATAGGCATAAAAATTCTAGAGTCAAATACTAAGGGTTCAAGAAATTACAAAGCAATGTAGCAATATATAAATGAATTGTTAAGTAAGTTTTGAAAGGACATTGTGTGATGACATCAGTCAAGACAACAGACTCCTACCTGCCTGAATATTTTCTTATTAGCACGTGTTTGTGATACATACTGATTCCATTCAGCCTGGAGGTTTGATACAGAGTGTGCATTTTGATGATTTTTACTCCTCTTCTCCACCTACTTTCCTCTCTGCTTCCTTCCCAGATCCCTTTCCCATCTCTACATAGGCCTTTATTTTAGTCTTTAAATTATTTATATTTTGAGTCTCTCATATTAGCAATTGCATGAGATATTTAGCTTTTTGTGACTAATTTAGTTCACTTAGCATCATGGTCTCAAGGTTCATCTATTTTCACATACAAATGACTCAAAATTATTCCTCTTTGTGGCTGAATAGAACTCCATTGGGTATACATGTCACGTTTTCTTTATTCCATTCATGTATTGATGCGACTCTATAACATGAATAGTTTCAAATACTATTTTGTGGGGTTGATAGCATATTTTTAAAATTCAGGAATATATTACATCTCTACCTAATCCATTTCCCCAAAGGTGTGGGAACATTAGAGACTTGTATCAGAAGCCTAGGGAAGTCCTTTTACCTCCATGAGCTCCTTTTTACTCCTTTTACCTCCTTCCCTTTTACCTAGGTTACTGGGAGGGCCAAAAGCGAGGAAAGCCAGATGGGGCTGCACACAGCTCTGCGGAGGGTGAGGCAGGAGGACTGAGTTCAGAGCTGGCCTGATGGTCTCAAAGAATAAGCGGGGTGGAGGTGGCACTTGAGAACACTGAACAGTAAAACACTGTGTAATCGTTGTATAGAATGTGACAAGTACAGACTGTTTAGAAAATGACATGAAATAAAAAAATACCAATTGCAGATATCTTGACAAATTGTCAAATATTTAGATTATTTTCATTAATATAGCAACTATAGTTTGTTCTTCTGGATTAGAATGTTGCACCACTATCAAATTGAATATTTTCTCTGTCTACCAAGGAAATTGCAAGTACTGGTAAACAACTTAAAAACTACTCATAAATAATGGATAGATTGTCTCTTTAAGTATTAATAAACACAAAGGATATTTTAGTCATTTCAGAACTGAAGATTATCAAATATTGATACAAATATGAGTTGTCTAAACCATGTAAAGCAACCATAGGAAACAAAAGCCCTTATTCTGTTTTATAATTAGAATATATTGAATGTGTTTTGCTATTCGTTCTTAAAACACAAATACTGAAGTTTCTTTTCTTTTAAGTGATCCTGATCATGGTATGTGTCTCCTTGAAAAATTACAGAAAACAATCCCTGATGGTTTATAAGTCTCGCTTAGATCTCTTTGTCACCATAGAAGGCAGATATCTTAGAGAATATGTGTCAGAATAAGGAAACATTTTAAAATTTTACTTTCTGTGTTTGGCCTGCTTATTTCAAGAAGCTAGGCAGTTTGTTTCCTGTTTTTCCATTTCTGTTTGATATTTAAAGTGAGTGAAACATTTGGAATGTTTCTAAAACTGAACAGTTTTTCAAAGCAAAGTTCTTTTCAGGGCATGACAGCATGAGAAATGAATAATCATTTTGCGTGACACCTTACACAGATTTGGAGTATCAGCATGTGCTATTTAAAAACATTTCACTCATTATTACTACTTGAGGGGGAAAAAAGGAACAAAGCTTGATAGCAAATGGAATAGAATAGCGAAGCAATTGCACTGTTAACCATGAATTTAAAGATAGCAACATGTGAGTAGATTCTCAATGTGCTGATTTACTAGAGATGAGATAATGACACATCTGCAGTAGTAAACTTTGTAATGACCAGGCTTTCAGCAATCAAAGGATGAGATGGTTTTAGAAAATGTCAAGAAAGAGTGAGAGACATGGAAAGTCCAATTGTTTGTGTTTTCCTTTCTGTGTATGTGACCATGCAGTCAGAATGGTAGTCACAATCAGATTTCCCTGCCAATTTAACTGGAAACTTTAAAACCTATGAAAACAACATTTTACATACTAGTTTCACGTTTCTGGGCTGCTAAATCTATTTGTTTCATATGTATAATTCTCTGCCCCACATAAATCTTTGAAAGTTAGAACTGAAGCCATTATGTTTATGAATTCCAAACATCTAGATCCTTGATCAACTCCAGTTCTGGTCCATATGAGTTCCTTATGTAAACATAATTTAAATGCATGTCTGTGGCTTATGAGTTGGTTTTGGACCCATGTGGTGGTGATTATAAGAATTAACCTCACATATCTTTGTGCTATGTTAATTCCTCTTGCAGTTGAAAAGGGCAGACAAAAGAATCCCAGAAGTCTCTGCATCCAGACACAGACGTCTCCAGATGTGCTGTCTTCTGAAAAAGCACTTGAGTTGGCTCAGTATAAAACGAAATGTGAAAGCCAAAGTGGATTTATCCTGCAGCTGAAGCAGCTTCTCTGCCGTGGCAATATCAAGCTTGAAGCATTAACAGTTGTGATCCAGCACCTGCTGTCTGAGGTGAGGCTGCGAGCCCTGAGGGGGGCGCTCTCCGGGTGGTGGGTGGGGCACAGCAGAGGAGGGCCACAGGGGTCGCACCAGTGTCTATGAATGTGTTTACCTGAATGATTGAAAGGTCAGGTATAGTTCATCCAAGTCTTTTTCTACTCACCTAATACTCCACTCAGTGTCCAGAAATGTGCAATGGAGACATTTTCTTAGTGCTTCCTTTTCTCCCCTAGGGTCTTTCAATTAGAAGGTTAGTAGGGAAGGGATTGTTGTCTGTGGTGCTTTTTATATGCCTCTATACCTCAGAATACCATTACTTTTTTTTTTTAACTTTATTTGTCTAACTATAAGTAGCAACAAAATCTACAATTTTCTAAGGGGAAAGCAGGCCAAGAATATAACTTGAGCTCTCGGATATATTTTCAGGATGGATATGTATGACATCTCAACAGAAGAAAATGGTTCTATTTGTTCTGTAGTTAAGTTCAATCCAACAAAATTCTAGTATTTCAGACAGGGACTCCTGTGATGGACTTTTCTGTTTAGACAGAAGGCAGTGAGCTTAGTCCGTGCCTTTGAGGAGCTACCAGGCCAATAATCACTTTGGATTAGTGTTTGATGACTGTTGTGTAGTTCTGTCTGCATGTGTGCATGTGTGTGATGCTGTAGACTCACCCTGGTGCCTTGTGCGTGTTTAGCAGGACCTGGGCCACTGAACTGCATGGGAGATGAAGACATTTACCTAGCTTTGCTGTGTGGGTTTCTCTTTACTAAGTAAGAGAGAAATTCAAGAGTTGGCTTATATAACAAAGTAGGTTAGCCTGAAAACCATATCAAGTTGATAGGAGGGAACATTTAGCTTTTCAATTTAGAGAGAGGCCAACTATTTTATCATACACAGCCTCACAGCCCCATCTCGCCCTCTTTGTTCACCTTCATCCCATGAAATCAGTCATTGGATCATCTAAATTCTGTCTTCATCTGATTTTCGTTATTCTTACCGATTTCTTCATTGTTCAGAAGAGTCTCTGTGCTTATACCATTTCTCTCCTGTTATCAGTCCAAGCACTACTAACAAGTTACAGTGTTTATTTATTTGTTTGTTTTTGAGAAAGGGTCTCACTGTGTAGTTTAGGCTAGTCTTGAACTCACTATGTAGTTCAAGATGGCCTTGAACTTGCAGGGATCCTCCAGCATCAGCCTCCTGAGTGCTGGAATTATAGACACACACCACCACACCTGGCTACTGCTAACAGTTTTATCTTTCCAAAGCATCCCATTCTGCTGATTAAATATGCCAGTGGTTCTCCATTGTCTGTAGCTGATCTGTCTTGTATCATTGCCACTAGTCTTAGGGAGACTGTTGAGCATGTGAATTGTAATCAGTCTGAATTAAGTGTGGAATGTATAAAACATACATGGATTTCAAAAAGAATTTTAAAAAGATGTAAAATGTATTTGATAATTTTTACACTGATTATGAAAATATTTTGAACATATCTGGGTTCAATAAAATATCAAAATTTGCTTTGCTTTTTTAACTTTAAAATTGTGGCTACTAGGAAAATTTAAATTACGTAAGTTGCATGTTTGTTTTGGATGGCTCTGGGTTATAACTTGGAATATAAAGTTCTGTAATCTGACACCATCTGCCCTTTTTTTGTTTTTTGTTACATTCAGTTTCCAACTGTTTAGCAGTGTATTTGGGAGATAAAGGAAAGGCAAGACGAATTTAACATTTTTAAACTATTTACTATGTATCAGATATTTTTACTTACCTTATTAAATGCTCAACAAAACCACAGTGAATTGGAATTTGTAAATAAGAAAACTGAGGTATAGACTTATAACAAGTAACATCAAACAGCAAGCAAGAGGAAGGCCAGGATGTAAGCCAGAGGCTAGGACTTTAAGAACTCAAAATGTCCTGTACTTCTTCATCTTATTTACATTTTTTTTTTTTTTTTTTTTGGTACCGGGGATCGAACTCATGACCTCGCACTTGCCAGACAGGTGCTTAAGCCACTGAGCTAAATCCCCAGCCCTTATTTACATTTTTACTGGGCTGCTGCTGTGCCTTCTTATGCTTAGCTATGCAGATCTTTCTTCAGCATTGTAACAGCAGTACCTTTGCTTAACTTACACAGATCCATGATACAAACAACCAGAGTCAATATGCAAAATAAGTAAAGGAACCAATCCTGTTACCTGTCAGTGGGCAAAGACCTTCGAACAGATTTGATGTAAAAGATAGATGTGTACTCCTCAGGCATCTTCTCAGTCTCCATGTACTTCATGTGGCATTAACATGCAATCTACACTATATGCACTATATGCAATTTTACTGTTCTACACTATATGCAGTCTTACACTATATGCAGTCTACACTACACTATATGCAATCTTACTGTTTAAAATATTATTTACCCTTGCAACCTGGCTCTTTAACGTAAGCCAAATACTTTATCAGTGTTCATATGGGAAAAAAATTGATCCAACACTGGATTAAAAATTCACTGGGTGGGCCAGGGATTTAGCTCAGTGACATAAGCGCCTGCCTTGCAAGCGCGTGGTCATAAGTTCAATCCCTGGTACAAAAAAAAACAAAAAAAAAATTCACTGGGTTGGATATACTAAGAGAGATATGTACATACTGTTATACAGTGGTTGGAAAGACATAACCAAAGTAAACTGAAACGATTAAATTCCCTGAATCCTTTAGTTCTTTCAAAATCATTATAAAAGTATTTGTGTGTGTATGTATATACACACATATTATATGTATCTACATAGTATTGTCAAAAAACAGTGAATGTTTAAATTGTTTTCTAATTTAGTACAATAAAAGATATATCATCATTGATCTCACTCAAAAATACTCCCCTTCACTTTATTCACATCACATTCTTGCCACTTTCTGAAGCAGTTCTGGAAGTCCTCTTTTGCGAGTGTCTTTGTGAGGTATAATCAAAAATCCAGTGAAGGCTGTTCCTGGATGCCACCCTGTGGAAGGACAGGCTCGCAAAAACATTACACTATGTCCTCATCCACCATGTTCACCAGATCTGGTACTGTGTGACTTCCAGCTCTTTCCCAAAGTTAAAATAACAGTGAAAGGCAAATGGTTTGAGTCAATTCAAGGGATCAACGCAGCTATGCAGTGCAACTAAAGACACTTACAAAAAAGGACTTCAGAACTGCTTCAGAGAGTGGCAGGAATGGTGGGATAAGTGTGTTGGAAGAGAGGAAGGGTGTCTTGAGGGAGATTAATAGCACTGTGTCTTTTAGTATAATTTTAAAAATTTAAACATACTGTATTTTTTGATCATAGCTTTGCATGTATTTTATAAGTGTATAAAATATATGTGTAAATATTGTGTATATCTTGTGATTGCAGACCTCTTCTAAATGATTTTGAGTTATTAAATTATGAGTGGAAATGTTTGACTACAGGGAATCTGAGAACTGTCACTGTTCCTTCTTTCCCAAGTCCGTTTAATGTCTGTGGCACAAACACGTGTAATTATGTGCGTGTTCTGATAAATATCTCATCAGTGTGGAAACTTCTGCCACTGTTTCTCAAAAGACACACTAATGGTAGCTTCAGTTTCGATTCGTGGCTCACTCTGGCATAGTGGACCAGTATTCTGCGCAGACCGCCAGGGTGAGCCACAGCGTGCTAGTGGCGAGGCTCGGGTCTTTGTAGGGTCCATGTGGATTTCTAGGTAAGCTAAACAGGACCGAGGTCTTCCCTATGCCTCTGCACCTCTGACTTCATTCTTCAAAGTGCCTCCAAAACTTGTTTTCTTTTGTAAATAGACTCCAAACTAGAGTAGCATCTAACCCAAGGTGAATTTTGAATGGCGTTAATTGTTTTAAGTAAAACTGTCTCAGACCAAAAATGTGGCCCCATTGACAGACTGACCATCTGGGGAGGAGGCCAGGCATAGCCACGTCTGCGCCATCTGATGTGTCTGGAGTGCCGCTGATGATATTCAATAGCTAACAAAATCCAGGCACGCTGATGGGATGGAAGCCAGAGACTAAGTGCTGTGTCCCAGAGACCTCTAATTATAGTGAATCCATTTTTTTTTTCTTGGAGCACTTCATATATTTAACGCATAAGTAAAGAAACATCTTTCTAGATTTCTACCTTTCTCTTTTATCGGACCGTGGGTGTGGAATTCTGCATGTTATTATTATACAAAGACTCAAATAAACTTGTTATCTGGACTATAAAGGGTTTATCATCTAAGACAGAAACCCTAATCTAGGAGTGTTTGCATAAGAAGGAACAGTGAATCAGTATCTGACTGGCAAAATATATTTTATCATCTACAAGTAAATGATAAATACATTTAAAGGGCAAGCTACCTGGAAAGTCAGGCAGAAGTACTTAGTATACGTCTATTGGATATGGCCATGGTAGTTAACATTTCACATAAGGATCATTTTTAAAGCCTTTCGGTTTTCCATTATCCTGTACTGCCTCCTCTCAGATGAAATTATCTGTTTGATGACCAAAGAATTGGGCCTGGACATTTCATTTCCACCATAGCCTTTTTGAAAGCAGTGGCCATATCTTAAGTTTCCTACATATTTTTTTTTTCAGCATATACTGTGAAAATTGCTTGGTCACTATAGAGTAATAACTTGCCCATGAGTCCAGAAAGATAAATGTCCTTCCTAGGCGTTTAAGGGAGGAGGATGGTGTCTCTGACTGACATTTAGTTTTCTTGAAAGGTTTGTGTAGTGGGTCAGGTAAAGAAGATGAGGCACCCAGCGGGGTGGCATCAACAGTGAGGTGGGACAGGCAAGGTGCTTGCGACTTGCACAGAAGAGAGGCTGGGAGTCTGGACAGGAGCTGGATGACTCAGGTCCATGGTGACTGTGTGGTGCTGGGCCTTGAGGATGTGAAACATCCTCTGTCACTGAACTATGCCCCTCCTAGCTCTGTTTTGTGGTTTTTCATTCACTTAATGCAAAGTTCTTCATGAATAAGGGAATTTATGTGCATGAAAAATATGGAATAATAAGGTAGGAGCCCTCTGAAGGTGAAGAGATCCTGTCCATTGTCCAAGACTGGGTTGGTGAGGATCAGGACTAGAGGGGAGGCTAAGAGAAAAAGTACAGTAGATTCAGGACACATTATGAAGGGAGAATGGACTGACTTGCACATTCCATTGAGACAAGGAGTGTGAGGTGACCACAGGCTTCTCCTCGTGCTGTTACTGTGAATGGCAGAGACCAAAATATGTAAAATGCTTCCGAAACACTGAGGACAGGATGGCTGTGTGCAGTGGAGTTGGGGGAAATGCCTTGTCTCCCAAGCCCCTTTAAAAAGCAAAAATACCATCTGATCACATTTGCCATAAAACATAATGGCTTTTACCAAATTGTCCTTGGAAATTATACCAACAATAATTTTTAAGATTTTTACCCTTTTAGTTTCTGTGCATTTGAGAAGTGATTTAATTCTCTTGCCATCTCTTCTGTTAGCTACATGGCTTCTTTTGGAAAGAGAACGTTAAGCAAGTTCACTGAATGAATGTGTTTCAGGATTGCTTGTGGATAGATGTTTAATAAAGCCATATTCTGGCTTTTCTGTCACCTTTCTGATAAAATGTGCTACTGTTTATCTAAACTATATTATTAAGGTATAAATTTACAAAATTAAAAGAGGGGGACACGATCAATACTTCGTAAATTTTTCTTTCATTATTAGCCAGGCTGATTGTCCTTAAACTTTAATTTTTACATTAGGAAGCCAATGACTTTTTTTTCTCTTCTGATATTGTGACTTGAACCCAGTGGTTTGTGCTTGTTAGGAAATACTCTACACTGAATTATACCCACAGCCCTACTTATTATTTTTAAAACTCAGGCTCACAGATTTGTGATTCAGAACAATTTAATGCTATGTGTATAGAAATGAAGCATTCAGGATACCCTCAAGGCCTAAATGTACTTGATGGTAAAAGTATTTAATAAAGTCCAGTCACTGTTACTTGTTTGCACAATATCGCTTGTGTTTAAAGCTTTTACCACTAGTGAGAAACTAGTGCAAAATAGACAATAAGACACCTATAACCTCTAATGCTCAAATCAGCATTTCAAGGTTTTTTTTTAAATCAGTGGATCACATTCTAAGCAATCAAATTAAATATTGAGAGGAATATCATTTATTTTATAATGTCACAAAATTCTAAATCACAATGCGCCCCTTTTTCACACCCATCACTTAGTTCATAACCTCATTTAGTGTGTGGGTTTGGAAGAACAACTTTCCTCTTTCCTACTAGTAAGTGTGATAATCTAATGCCCTCAATTAGAGAGGGGAGTAAAAAGGCTCACAAATCTAAAAATAACTCCATTATCCATGCAGAGAGGGTCAGTTTTTGTTTCCAGTGTCCCAGTTGATGTTTAAGTAAGTGGCAATCGATCAGTCTAATGTCTGGCTCTCGTTTTTCATAAATGAAGGGCTATGGCTTTAAGGAATCACAGGCTGCCTGTGCCAGAGGCAGAAGCTGCAGGGTCAGCTTCTGTGGGGAGAGAGGAGTCTAAGGCTTACGGTAACCTGCAGGACGGCAGGAAGGCCACCAAGGGCCAATGGCGCTCTTCCTGGTGGAGCTTTGAATGTAGGCAGACCTGACTGGTGGGTGGCACAGCCACCTGTGCACTTCTTGGACAGTGCAGGGGGTGGGGGAGTTGGAGACAGAAGCTGGAGAATGGGCTGCCCCAGCAGCAAAATGTGCGTCTACCCTCCATGTGCAGCAACAAGGGTAATTAGTTTTTGTTTATAGTGCTTTTCTGGAAGAATGTCAGGGACTACCGCAGACGGTGTCTGGAATCCGGGAAATGCTTTGAATGACAAGCAACTCTTGCTGCAAAGGCTGGATGGATCTCATGATCTCTGCAATATGCGATCGGGATGCAGTGGGAGCTACATCTGGGGCTATCCCAGTGAGGGCATTTTCAAAGCTTTGAAATTCTGTGGCTGCCTTAGTTACGCCCTGGGGCTAAGGGATCTACCTCGTAAGGAACTGTCTTAACTACTGGATTTGTATGAGTGTGTGTGGATGTGTGCTTTCTTAGGGGTTGCTGGTAACTTGAAAATTATTCTCTATCGCAAGGGTGACGGTTGCTTTTAAAATACTGAAACAGCTGTGTGGATTCTTTTGGTTCATTTCTCTAACATTTACCTAGCTATAATCATCCTTGAAAACTGTGAGTAGCTGGATAAATCCATTTAATTTTTTTTCTCTAAAGGATTATTTTTTTGCCATAGCTTTATAACAAGCATTTTTGTCTTTCTTTTAGAAGTTAGGGATTAGTCTTGTAGTAAAACTTTATTATCTGTGACTATAAGACAAAGTATATGCAAGTGCCTATGTTTAGAACATTAAATATTTATCTTAGACTGATTAGGCCTCTATTGCCCTTGGAGGAGGAGAATGCATTCCATCCTAAGTACAGTATGCATTAGCTAAAAGGTGCTAGGGATCAGCAGTGAAGCTCTGGCTCAAAGCAAATATTTTTAAATGAGCCATTTGGTTTCTCAAAGGAAAGTTTCGTGAAGACCTGAAAAAATACAGACTTTCCAAACACGGATTTCCTTCACAGCTAAAGGACATCTGTGTTTTTCAACAACACAAATTGTGTTGGTCTAAATGATTCATATGTTGGCTTCTCGATTCTGAGTCTCGTTTTCCTGGTAATAACAAATGTGTACTGATTAAAAAGAGACCCTCTTGAAAACATTAGTAACTCTATGTGTGTTTTCCGCAGCGGGAAGAAGCACTGAAACAACACAAAACCCTATCTCAAGAACTTGTTAACCTCCGGGGAGAGCTAGGTAAGAGCTTTTTCTTTTTTGGTGGTGGTGGAGGTGGTGGTGGTGGCAAGTTTTATGGTGCAAGGGAGAAACTGGAAAATTTAGAGTTCTGGTCTGCATCGAGGCTGGAGTTACAAATGGCAGTTGTTACCGCTTGCTCTCTGGTATCTCTGCAAGCACTTAACTATCCACATTTCTTTTGAATCTTGGCAGCTTGACTTCAAGTTCACAGAATTCCTGGCACTGATCTCACTAAGCCTAGCAGAACCTCTGATGACCAAAACATGTCTCTTGCTGAAGAAAAGGGGACAGAACGAGTTTTTTTGTCATTACGCGAATTCCTGTTAAATAATTCCATCATTTTTTTCCCCCGAACCTTGTTTCATCTTTAAAGAGTGTTGAGGAAATTCCCTTTCTGATAACGGTAATTACATTACCCTTCCTAGGAACAGTTTGTAAGAAGTGAGTGCAAAGTTTAAAGGGCACAGTCTATTGGAACAATTCATCTGAAAAATGCATATTCCGAGCTCATCTAACAACTTAACTGGGGCTGAAGGTGAATGAACACCCAGTGCCACAGGATAGCATGTGTCTGTGACCCTAATCACCTAGTGTTCCTCTCCTTAGTTCAGACTGTTACAGTTCTTGTCTCCCCTGGAGGCCCTGTTGCGGGATGAGAAGGTTCTACTTCCCCCTCCTCAGCTGCAGTGCTGGAGAGAGCAGACTGCCGTGGAGTCTCCTGGCCTTATAGCAGCTCCTCTGTCTAGCCCCAGCCAGACCTGAAGTTGTTCACCAAAAGACTGCTTTCCTTGCCCTTTGCAGCTTTCTGCGCCTACCAGCTACTTCCACTGGAAGTATGCATAGGCATGAGTATAAGTAATAAATACAAAGATAACTGCTAGAGAAGTGAATTGAGTTCATCCAGTTTGAAAATAATTTGCCTGTTTTTCTATAGACCAGACCAGAGTTTAACATTTTCAAGATGGGGCCATAATTTGTATATCTTGCTGCTGGGTGGCTTGAACCACTGGGGTACATGTGCGACTGTCCCATGTAGGACTGTACCACTTCCACCACCAGTCAGCAGGAATGTATTTTGGAGTTTATTACACCATTGCTAATCTAACTTGCTAGACTAGAGCACCCTTACTCCACACCAGCCCCAGCCCAACCAGGACAAAGATCGAAGGGCATTGCATGTGGTGTCAAAACTTTCCGCGTTTGTCGTCTCTTTCACCTTCCAGTAGGAGACAGGGCCAAACCCTTGTTTCACTTTCTGGATTCCTACAAATACCTAAGCAAGACATCATTCTTAACCTTATTTTAGGCTATGGAAATTAAAGACACTTGATGAAAAAGTAATTTGAACACAAAACTTTAGACTTTTAGTGAAACAGTTTAAAGAAAACACAGCTGAGGGACATGCAACCCAGTCCTTGGAGATGGAAGGCTTCCTGCCTGTGACTTGGCTTGACTGCTGCCCTTTCAATTACCCAAATGACCAACTTAATTTGCTTTTGTCTGTGCTTTAAATATTGTAATGAATATAGAGTTAGAAGATCTAGAAAGGGGCCTTTTGTGTGTTTTGGAGTTTATTACACTGCAGTAGAAGTAGAGATGAGCCTATCTCGTGTTTCACGTTTCAGCCTTTCTCCAAGACAGGGCCAGAACCAGAACAGAATACTGGGCTCATTCACTCTGCTTGAATGTGGAATCCTCTTTTATCTTGCAGTAGGAGGCACAGTTAAGCAATTTCAATGGGGGCCCAGGTACTTAGCACCTCCAGTTGGGCAGGCAGCCTGTCAGGAAATAACCCACCAGTTTGTGCCCACTCTAACCTTCCATCTGTGATAAGAGGAGTGTGTCCTGGTGTGCTTTTCCTGCTGCTGTCAAAGTGTTAGCACACAATGGGTGGCCTGTCTATTGCTCTGTCACCTGAGGCTGTACTCAGGGAATGTGTCATTGTTGCTGTTGAATAAGACATAATTGCTCAGGTCATGGTATAACACATTTTGGAAAGTGGTTCTATGTGGGTAGAGAAGAGAATTCTTTAATGCTTATGATGAAACTAGCCAGGAAAAAGTCTCAAGGCTTCCAGCTGGATTGTAATTTTTATTTTTTATTTACTATTATTATTATTATTATTTACGTTTTGCCTTGTTATTTCTGGCCTTATTCTTTTTTTTAAATTTTAGTAAAAAGAAAAGAAAACAAAACAAACAAAATAGAAAAAAGGGTAGTAACAATACAAAATTCCATGGAAAAAAAAGAACAAAAAATACTAAGAAATCATTACTTGATAACTTACATACTGTCATCTTGGAAATAGTTGTTAAAGTTACAAAAAATATGGAACGCTTCACGAATTTGCGTGTCATCCTTGCATAGGGGCCGTGCTAATCTTCTCTGTATCGTTCCAGTTTTTGTATATGTGCTGCCGAAGCGAGCACTGGATTGTAATTTTTAGTGTGAGCTGAGATGGAAAGAGATAGGGTTTCATAGCAGAGTTCAAAACTCTGTTTTAAAAATTTAAACAGTAAAGTGCTCAGGACTGGGTTGTCACAGTATCCTGGCTCAACTCCCTAGTAACTGGGTGACCTAGAGCAAGTCACATCATATGTCTTTGTCCCAATTTTATTCTCTCTAGTATGTCAGTAATAATTTTCTGCCCCAAGGGTGGTTGTAAGAATCATATGAGATAATTGTAGAACATCTAAGATCAAGTGTTAACTGCTACTGAGTAATGGGCATTTAGATATATGCAGTTTTATAGTGTAGTAATTAACCATCTTTGCTGGTTTGTGAGGGCATAAACTATATTACAAGAAGGAATAGTAATTAAAGGAAATACTAGCAACCCCTCAGGACAGGCTGTTCAGACACAAATGGAAATGAGACCTAATCAATCCCTTCATGATACAGAGGAGTTTAGTGTGTGGAGTTAATAGTCTTTAAGTTTTTGCCCATTCATGCCTAGTTACAAATTACCTAAATTCTTTGAGTACAGTTTATTAGTAATATGAAATCTGTATGTGTTTTGCTGGGTTGTTGCAGAGCCTGAGTAGAATACTAATACATCAGTAGCAACGGCATAGGACCTGGTCCATCATGGACAACTCCAGGAAAGAGAGCTCCCCTCACTATCATCATCACCATCACTACCCCCATCACCAAAGTATCCACCTCTCCCTCCAGACAAGTAATGCAGGGTCACTAACGTCACTCTCCCTTTGGATAACTTTTCTTTACCCTCCCTATGAATGTGGGGGCAGGGTTTCCAAGCTACAGAACATTGCAAAGAATGAGACAGCTCATACACCCAGGCATGCTGAAACCAAGTAAAGTGTGTACTTTTGACCTCCAGACTCTCAGGGCCTCTGTTCATCCCCCAAATTGACTGACAGTCTCATTTCCCCGATGGCTACGCCTCCTGCCAAATGAAGCCAGCTCCTTGCAGATGCAACCTGCCTGCTTCTGCCAGCTGAGCCAGGCACCCCGGAATGATTCAGTACTTCTGCAAAGCTCCTTTAAAAAAAAAAAAACCTCAGTCTCCTCAAAACAAAACTATTACACTCCCCTCAGTCTAGTCAGTCCTTGATGTTTTAACCCGGTGCGGTTACTGATCTTTTGTCTCTCTTGTCTTCAGACAGTAAAGTCCTTAATGCAGAGATTCTTTCTGGCTTACTACTGGGGGAAAAATTATAATATGCCCTCCATTTTCATGGGTAGTTGATAAATATTTATTGGCATTCAAAGTTTTAAAGTGCTTTTTTATTTATAAACAATATATGAGAATAAAAATTTTCAGCAAAAGTAGCCTATAGCGCCACTACTCAGATACAGTTTTCATTCCCATGGTCCCTTGTCTGTGTTTATATGAATGTGTACAGCTTTATCCTGTGATGTTTTAGATTAAGGTATAATTTACACACGGTGAGATGCTTACTATTCCTTCAGTTGTGACACACATATATACTCGTATAACCTACATCCTTAGCAAGGAATAGAACATTTCTGTGACCTCAGAAAACTCCCTAATGCCCCTTCCTATTGGTTCCTCTTTATCCCCCCAGAAGTAAACACTGATCTGATTTTTACTGCCTTAGCTTAGTTTTGTCTATTTTAGAATTTCATACAGATGGAAGTATACTTTATGTTTGTTTTGTGTTTGACTTCTTTTACTCACTGGGGTGTGTGTGTGTTGGTCCATCCCACACTGAACTTGCACAGTCCTCCTGCCTCAGTGCTGGGGTTACAGGTGTGCACATGCAGGCACAGTGCAACCATTGTGTTGTTTCTTAGTTGCATTTATATTGCTGTATGCATTCTCTGATCTTTTAAAAGTTGACAGGTCTAACACTTTTCTGGATTGCCTCATAGCCTGCATTCTAGTCATGTTTAGTGACTTTGGGAAAGTCCATGTACCACAGATTACTTTACCTCCCAAATAGTGTTGTAATCTGCTGTTTTCTCACCCATTTCCTATACTATGACTTCATACTCTTAGCACGGAGATCAGTGGTGGTGAACCTATCGCACGTGTGTTATTGTATTTTTCTTTTAAGACAAAAGATATTAGTGTAGAGTAGCTTTTCCTATACTAAAACCTCAGTATTCAGGTTTCATTGCAGCCTTGGTTGCAGTTGGGGTGCTCAATCTCTAAAAGGTTCGCCACCCCTGATACAGATGACAAGGACTTCCGGGTGAGTTTTCCTAGTCCTCCCTTTCCTCCTCATGCTGGACTGTCTGCAGGTGAGCCATGCTGTGGTCAGACCTCATAGCCGCATAGCTCCTTGTTCCTGAACCCTCTGCAGTGTCTTCTCGTTCAAACCTGTTTCTCAGAATCTGTCCTAAGCTTCTGTGGTGACAGTGTTAGTTCAGTTACTACCTGAGCTGACACTGAATCATTCTGCCTTTCCTCCTCCTCCTCTGCATGCACGTCATTCTGGGTTCTGAATATTACCCCGATCCAGCCTTCCTCAGCATTCTGACCTCTTCTATTCTGATTTAAGATGCATGATTTCTTTACCTGAAGGACTCTGCAGTGGACACCTAGCAGGTCACGTTGCCCACAGGCCCACATTTCTCTCTTCCACGTGATCCAAGGACTGTACTAATAAATCTTATGTATGTCCTCTACTAGACATGTTTAAAAAATGTAAATGACTGTCTGGCTTTGGAGGAAGGTCTAGACATATTAAAGCACAACACTAATCTGAATGGCCATGACCTTCCAACATGACGTCGTCCCTTCTTTTTCCTTCCAGGTCCCAAGCATGGGCACCTCCCTATCTCTGTCCACTCTTTGGCATGTTGTCCTGTCTGCCCAGCATGCGCTCCCTCTTTCTCATACCCTTCTCTTCTTGTGTCTCAAACCCTTCATTTGCTGCTTTTTAAGTCCTAGCTAAACTATCTTGTCTTCAGTTGAGTTTTGAGCAAATCTTTCAAGCAAGTTAATTTTGCCTTTTCTTACGCGCTTCAAGGTGCAAACTTACTTTATTCTTACAGTTCTTTGTTTTTAGACCTTCTCTTGCCATCTGTAACTGTGAGCTTTTCAAAGGCAAGATTAGCATTTCTTCCATTGTTGTACCTCTCCTACCTTCTGCCTGCAGGTACCTGGGGTTTAAACTGTACTGAATGGGTAGATTTTGCTGATGATGGTAGCTGGAGAAAGGGAATTTTCTTCTCATAATACACTAACAATGGGTTATGTGTGCATATATTTTTCTGGGAACTATTTTAAGAATAAACATTTCTTTAGGAATGGATAATAATGAAGAGGAGCTAAATTCTATTGCAAACGTATGCCCAACAATCCCACTTACTCAGCAGATCATGTTGAAACTGTCAGCCTTTGATATAGTTCTCAGTTAAATTTAATGGTTTACATCCACAATGAACATTTTGCCTCTCACGAAGTAAATGTGCCATTTTGTTTTTAGGGTCATGTTAAGTAAAAACTGGTATATCAAGGCCCATCCTTATGATCTTTTGGAGTTATTATTGCTTTTTACTAACTTTAATCCTCAGACCACATTTTTCATCTAAATCAAGAAAGACAAAGGTTTTTCATATTTAAAATTAGTTTCTAGCCATAAGAACTGACAGTTAACTCTCATATGCTTTTACACATTAATCCTGATTGTTTCTATTTTATGAAAAAAATGGTATTTTAACCCTTAAATCACAAACATTGTTGGAGTTCCTATAAAATATAAAAGGCTAATTGATTCTGCCCGCTGTGCATAAGCATTTTGATAAATATGGAAGTAATGTTTATTGGGTACCTACACATTACTAACAAGCTTCCAGTAGTTTGCATTTTATAAAAAGAAAGAATATTGTACTTGTAATCCTAGCACTCTGAGAGGCTAAGGCAGGAGGGTCACAAATTTGAGCTCCTCTCATGCAACTTAGCAACTTGGCAACTTAGTGAGACCTACTTTCAAAGTTAAAAAAAAAGTGTGTGTATGTATGTGTGTGTATAGATAGATAGATAGATAGATAGATAGATAGGCTGGCGATACAATGTAGTGTAAAGGCTCTGGGTTCAATCCGTGGTATGAAAGAAAGGAAGACTGAGCAGAAGGGAGGGAAAGAGAGAAAGAAAAAAAGATAAGAAAAGGAAAAGAAATGAAAAAAAATTCAGTAACTTTTTTAAGGTCAAAATGATATAGGAGAATGAAACTCCTGACCTACTATGTCCGAGTTCGTGTTCTCTAAAATCGAAGAATGAATTTTAGGAACAACAGAGGTGAAGAGTGGTATATCTTTATTGAGAGAAAGCTCCTGTCTGGAGAGAGACAGAAGGGGGTCCTCAGTGGGTTGCCTGGGGCTCTGTCTTTTCCAGGGACCTTTATAGAGTAAAACCATGGGTTTAAGGTGGGGGAAGACTGGGAACTCACAAAGCAGATGGGTATAAGGTGGGACATAACTATAGTTAGCCAATAAGGTCAATAGTTCAGGTAAAATTGATCACATTAGGGACAAATGGGAAAGCAAGTCACGTAGCAAGCGGGCATTCTTGGAGCTGTGACCTTTCCCCTAGAAGGATGGGATAGTGACTCCAGGGTGAGAGGGAACTAATTAGAATATCAGTCTTTAGGATGTGGATTCATTTGTTTGATCCTTTGTCTTGAGGCCTGGTCCACACAGGAGGTGTCTGTCTTCCCTGCAGTTTCCAGGTGTCAACACTGGCTGTATTGAGGACCCAATTTTATCTCACTGCCTATAATATTTTTGATTAACTCAGTAGCCTGCTACAAAAAAACCTCAAAAGCAAAGATCTTGAATAAGAACCAACTTTCCAACTACCTGTCAGTGAAAATAGGGAAAGCTTCATATAACTTTTAAAATGTTGAAATCATTTGAAATACATACTAGTTTTCACTTTTGGAGGTTTTTTTCTCTAAAGTTTAAAAAGAACAGCACTGGGCATAGTATTACATACCTATAATCCCAGCACTTGAGAAGCTGAGGCAGGAGGAGCACAGCAAGTTCAAGGCCAGCCTGTACTGCATAGCAAGACCCTGTCTCAGAAGGCTAATACGAGTTTTTAAAATACAGCGTTTAAGAAGTATGACATTGTTACATAAGAATGTCTTACTATTTTCTAAGAAAGTAGCTTGTGAAAAGCAATATAAAAGTCTTATAATCAGGATTTACCCAGTGCCTATGAGCATCAGACTACCTCATACCTCATTCCATTGTGAGCTATAATTTTAGTTTAACAAGGCTGTATATTTAAAGTAACTAAAGTTCTTTAAGTCACTTTTGAGTTACAAAATTCCAGAAGTGATTTTCATAAGTAAAAGATCATTTTCTTTTACATGCAAGAATGAAAAATATTACCAGTGGTATGTTTTTAAAAGCATATTATCTATTTTCTTTGTCTTAACTCCAGACTGTTGATTTTTTAATTTTCCTAACTTAATGCCGTTTGTCTAGAACAGTGGCTTTCAAGCTTTATTGTGTGATGAAATAGACTCAGTTCAAGTACAGGTTTCTGGTTCTCACACCCATCAGAAAGTGTGAGAACTGAGCTATTCTGACTCAGCTGGTTTGGGAGGGAGTCCAGACATCTGTACTTTTAATAATCAGCCAGTTGACTGTCACACAGGTGCTCCTAGGAGTACACTTTGACATTACACTGACTGCCTAGAGTGGACTTTCTTTTATGCTAAAAACCATGTAAAAGTCAAATAGGCATGATATGAGTAATACTGGGCAGCTCCAGCTGTGGGGATTGAGCCCCATTCCTGTAAATCAGGCTTCCAAATTCTGTGCATGCCAAGGACTGTTACCAGCTTTTTGGGCTTCCTGTCTAAAAATGATTCATCAGAGAGAGTGAGAGGCAGAATAGTTAGTACCTTACTCAGAGTCACCTTTTTATTAACATTAAGCTTATTTTCTGATTGAAGTGTGATTTTTTTTTAAGTCAAATTCCTCTTTCTTAAGCCAGAATCTTGGAACATTGTCAGTCATCCAACCATGCTTTTGTCTTTGATCTGCTTTCATTCCTAAATGGTTTCATTTTGAATGGAGTATTTGCTGCAAAAAAGAAGAGCGTGTGTTTTGCAGCCAGTCATTGGGCAGTGAGTGAGCTGAAAAGCAGCAGAGCCCTTTCAGGCCCATTTTCAGGGATGGCAGAGCATTGGCAGGGAGAACCTTGTAGCCCAGTGGAGGCCCCGCTGGCACTTGTGTTGGAAGATGGGACATGGGCAGACCGGGCCAGCTGACTCCCATATCTGCCAACAGGACTTCGTCAGTACTAGTCAGTGGAGGAGAAGAATAAAGAGCATTTTCCATCTGCCTTCAGTACTGCCTGCACAAGACAGGGCCTGATATCCCAACCGTTCCGCTGTGTGTCTGAATTAACATCTCTCTTATACATCTCAGATTGGGAAGACCATGCTATGGAATTCAGGGGTTGAGGTTTTGACCTGGGTCTGCCATTTCAGTTCGTTCTGGCAAAATGAGATTTATGATAACACTTTTTGTAAATGCATTATTATATAACATGAAGAAATAAATGCAAAAGCCCTTCATAAAGTAGGAAGTGAGTGTGAGAGGTATTTATAGGAGAGGTGACACCACAGATATTTTATAGAAGTCTATTTGTTAAGATTAGTGGAGGATTTTGAAATTGGTTCATATTGATTCATGAATGTAGTATCCAAGAGTAATCAGAAAGACATTTGCAGCTAATTCTGAAATTTGGAAAGAACCTTGCCTACCACATGTTTGCCAGATTTCTTGGTCATGTGAGAAAGCATCTTTGAGAAGCAAACACTGGACTTAAGAATGGGCGGCCAGTCCACAGTGTGTGAAGACTTGCTAGACAAAGTACAATGGTAACTCCATATTGCACTGCATTCCCCCAAGCTCTAAGGTTGGCATTTTCCTGCATTGCTAATCAACTCAAACGTGGGCCCTGAAAGTTGGAAATGCCTAATTTTTCAGATAGCCTGGTTCCCACCCTTTCATTGCTTATTAAACTGCTGCTACCTTTCATAAAGTATCAGTTTACTTTTAAAAATGGTTATTTTATTCAGTGATAATTACTATCTCTACTTGAGACAGATTTTACCTGCTTTAAAAGAGTCACCAACACAGTCTCTTGCACTGGATTACTCTTCACAGATTGTTTTGAAACACCCATACAGCAACTTCCACCCTGGTAGAAGGTAGTGTCTCCACTTGTGGTTCTGCACATGGAGTGCAGGAGAAGTAAGATAAGGATGTTAACAGTTATCCTGAGAAGTGTGTTGACTGTGCTAGTGAAGAACGGTAGGCAGGAGCCCAGAACTAGGTGCTGGTGGCCAGCTTCCCAGCTGAATAGAGAGGGACTGAATGAGGTGAGCAGAGTTGGACACAGGCATCTCACTTCCCTCATAGTGCAGAGAAGGGATGCTCTCTGAATAAAGGTTGCTGCCGCAGCAGGCTTGCCAGAAGCGTTAGGGAAAGTGTGTGTGTGTATGGTTTTCATGTTTTGGGGGGAAGGTGTTTTTTTGTTAGTTTGGTGGTGGAGCTAGAGCTGCATCTAGAAATTGTTATAATGTTATGGAATCCCAAGCATGTCTCAGGAATCTTCAAATCAGATTTGAATTGGTTAGTAATGAGAGCAGAAACATTTATCTCACACTTACTGTGGTCAGGCACAGAGCCAGGTGCTAGATAAGTCTTACCTTATTTAATCCCATTGGGAAGGCACTGGTATTATCTCCATTTAAAAATAAGGCAGTGCAGGCTTAGAAAGTTTAATCTGCTCTAGTCACACAGCAGATAAACTCCATAGCTGAGATTTGAATCTAAGTATTCCGGCTCTACTAAGACATTCTATCTATGTTCTTGAGCATTAGAATATTTTTCACTGTCTCGTATGATGCATGCTGTTGTAATGTAAGGAACTTTGTCATTTCAAAAGAATATTAATTTCAGGTCATGAACATGTAATGTTTTTCTTGGTAAATAGAACATTTACCCATTAACAAAGGAAAATGTGTCTCTGAGATGGAAATAATAAGTCTTACCTTTCCCTCTTAGAAAATTCCTTGAGGACTAATCAAGCAATGACTACATTTCCACTCTGCAGGGGCCACTGCTGATGGGCCTGTGGTGCATCTGGTTCTATTTCCTGAGTTTCTACTGACTGTGGTGTGGCATTTCTGTATATCATCCAAGTAACTGTTTGGAAAGCAAAACTTAAGCCTTTATCCACTTCTGATGGAATGTTTTTTCCTTGCTGAGCCATGGTTAACTATCAGGACAGGTCTCACGTATTTCCTGTTCTTTTGTTGGCCTAGAATTCTCAGGTTTATCTCGGGGTATGAGTATCTGCTTTTTAGTTTTAAAGATGATTTTTAAATGAGCTAGTAGGTTTTGTTTTGTTTTTAATTCCAAAAACTATTTTTCATTTTAAGGTACCTTAAAATGTGTGTGTGTACAAAAGTTAGAATCCATAGATCTTCTACAGGCAGTGGTGTCTTAGTGTGCTTAATTATAATGTATTTTTTAAAATGGACTAAAGGAATGGTTAAAGCAAGGGCAGAAGGACTCCTTTGACCTTAGCAGATGGATTTTATATTGGTGTAGTAACTTCTTTAAATCTCGCTCCTTTCAGTGGGAGGAAATTGTGCTTACTTTTTCCAAAATCACGATGATTTCATATTTGGGTTTGGCTTTGTTGGCTGTTTGATGAACTGAAAGCAAGTGGAGCTCTGGAGAGTAAGCAAGAAAAGAGTGACCTGAGGACAGGTTCACCCAGGTGCACTGTAAATCTCGTCTGCAGCGTGTTAAGTACAAGGGAAAGTCCATGACCTGAAACTGGGGTGAGGGCCTGCGTGCCCCAGCAGACAGGGAGCACTCTGAGAACCTTCAGTGCAGTGTTTGCATGTGCATTCTTTTAAAAATAGTTCAGGGCTTCTTCAGAACTCAGGTCAGTTGATTGAAACTAGAGGTATTTGTGCGAGGGGTAATTAAAGCCCGCTGTTGTGTACACAGTGCAGCCCAGCCCGGTAAACAGAGCAGAGGTCCCTGCACAGCTGCAGGCTGATGTCACTGTCAGGGGCTGGGCCTGCCGCTGTGGGTTGTGGGAATAATGGGAGTCAGCCCCCCTCCCCATGGCCCACTTTCTTCCTTCCTTCTTTCCCACTCCTTTCCTCCATCTATCTTCCCATCACGCCATGTGTGCTGGACAACAAAACTGCAGGCTACTTCAAGCTTGTCTTTTTTTTTTTTTCTTTCAAACAGGGAACGGCCACATCTGGTGGCTAATGTGGAAGCATTTCTGTATATCCTATTTGACTTTAAATAGTAAATAGAATAGCAGTAGCTTCAGCCTACTGACTTTCCAGTGTACACAAATAAAACTATTGGACTGCAACTGTGGGATCCTTTCTCCAAGGGTTCTTTGTGTGTACCCTGTATTAGACATTTAAAGTAGGCAATCAAAAAATACTTGTAAGCAATCAACAAAGCCACCAAACACTTTTTACTCAGAGAAATGTTGATTTCACTTGGCCTTTTCATTGTAATTCCCTTGGAACTTCAGCTATCAGTAAATAAATAGAAAGATCCAAGCCTGAGCGAAAGCTCGTATCGTAGATGTAATAGATAGCAATAGTCTGGCCTCCTGCTGTTGCCCCTGTTGGGGTACCATTTCCACTCTTGACACCAGAAGTTTTTTTAATTTTAAAAAGCAAAACAGAAAAAAGGATAGAAATAGTACAGAGTTTCAAAAACAAAAACCAGTAAGAAATTAACATTAGTTAATATATTGCATTTTGTTATCTTAGAAATAGTTGTTTAGGTTATAAGATCTAGGCATAAAAATGATCAATCAGACAATGACAACACAAAATGTTCTTTTTGATGAACTAACAGATTAGTAGTATAGTTACCTATCTTGCACACATATCATACAGTTATATGTGTATACCTACATACATATAATGTTTCCCTTTGTTCTTTCTCTCCTTTCCCCATCCCAGTTGTTCTGTCCTTTTGAGCACTTTCTTTCCCTTTCATTATTACAACATCTATTGTACACTTTGGATCTTACTCTCTTTCAGTTTTCTATTTTTTTTTTACTCTAGGGAGACAATATAATATTTATAAATGTGAGTTTGATTTATTTCACTTATGAGAATAGTCTCAAGTTGCCTCCATTTACCTATAAAAGCCTCAAGATTATTCTTTTCATAATGTTGTTTATATCTCATGACTCATTTAACAGTCTGATAGCCTAATCCAAACCACAGCAATACACCACCTCACACCCATTAGAATGACTAATATATATATAAACATAAAAACATAAAGCATACTTTGATGAGGCTTGCACCCACCCTTTTTATTACATGGTGCAACCACTATGCAAGAATGTGGTGGCCCCTCAAATAATTAAAAACAGAATTTACTGTATGATCCAAGAATTCTTTTGGATATATATATATATCCAAAAGAATTAGAAGCATGGATTCAAGCAGATATTTGTACTTCCACAGTCATACCAGTGTTATTCTCAATGGCCAAATAACAAAACAAACTAAATTTTGACAGATAAATACATTTTACAATGTTATATATATGTATAGAGAAATCTGAGCCTTAAAAAGGCAGGGATCCTGACATATGGATGAACCTTGAAGACATTGTGCGAAGTTAAATAAGCCATGCCAGAAAGAAAGGGAAAAAAAAGGACAAGTACTGTGTGATTCCAGTTATGTGAGCTTCGCAGCAATGTCAGATTCATAGAGGATGAAAGTTAAGTAATGGTTGCTAGAGGCTGGGGGGGGTGGTGGCAGGGAGAATTTATATAACTAATACAGTGTTTTAATCTGGGGGAATTTGAGGGTAAAAGTTCTGGAAATGGGTGGTAGTGATGATTGCACAATGGTGTAAATGTACTCAGTGCCACTGAATTGTACAATTAAAAGTATTAAGACCAGTAAATTTTAGGTTAGGTCAATTTTGAAAAAAAAAAAATGCTTTTGAAAACTAGAAACCTGACCAAGAATGTAAACTTCCTTGGGTGCCCTCCTGGGGCCCAGTACTGCTGGTTCTCCTGTGTCTCTGTTGGCTCAGTTAGACATTGAGTCTTCAGGTGAGAGGCCCCCCATGTGCCTCATCCACCATGGCACCAAAGGCAGCACAGTGGGGTAGAAAGGTCATGTACCCACAGCAGTGGAGTGCAAACTGCTTACCAAAATCCAGTCCTCTGCTGTCTACTAGCTCTGCCTGTGGGCAAATTGTTTACCCTCTCTGAGGATCAGTGGAACGGATTGGAAGACACAGAAACAACTCCAAACGCTCAGCCACCTTATCTTGGACAAAGGAGCCAAACATCCTCACTGGAAGACAGGTAACCTCTTTAAAAATGGGCTGGAAAAACTGGCTTTCCACATACCAAAGACTAAACCATGTCTCTCACTGTGCACTGAACTAAAATTCAAGTGGATCAAAGATCTAAATGTTAAAACAGAAACACTAGATCTGCTGGATGATAGAATGGGTAGAACTCGTGAAGACATAGGTATAAGCAAAGACTTTATGAACAAAACCCCGATTGCATAGGTAACATCACAAAAGATCAACAACTTGCATGTCATCTTACTAAAAAGCTTCTGTGCAGCAAAAGAAACCACTAACAGAGTGAAGAGACAACCCACAATGTGGAAAAAAAAATTTTTCCAGCTGTTGCTCAAAGGATGAATATTTAGAATATAAAAGTAATAAAAAATCAGCTCCCTCAAATTTAAAGATTCATTCCAAAATTGGGGATATGAAATAAATAAATACTTCTCATCAAAATGTAGAAATGACAAATATATGAAAAAATGTTCAATATCACTAGTCATTTGAGAGGTGAAAATTAAAACAATGCTGAGATTCCATCTCAATCCAGAAAGATGTTGACTATTATCAACAAATCAACCACTAACAAATGCTGATGGGGCTATGGAGGAAAAGGAACCCTTCCCCACTGTTGGTGGGAGTAGATTACACTCCCACCAACAGTGGTTCATTGGTATAACCACTGTGAAAATCAGTGTGGATATTTCTCAAAAAACTAAAACTAGAGGCTCCATTTGACCCAGCTATTCTTCCTCTTTGTGTCTTCCCAAAATAAAAGCATCATACCACAGAAATATATGCAAACCCATGTTTATAATGCCACAGTTTGTAATAGCTGAGTCTTGGAAACAGCCTAAATGCCCATCAATGGATGAACTGGATAAAGAAGATGTGAGATATATATATATATATATATATATATATATATATATATATATATATATATATGAGATATATATATATATATATGTGAGATATATATATATATATATATGAGAAGATGTGAGATATATATATATATATACATACATACACACATACATACACACACACACACACACACACACATAGATATACATACATACATAGTTACATATGTGTGTGTACATGCACTGATCTGCCATATAGAAGGATAAGCTTGAGACATTTCTAGCTAAATGTATGCACCTTGAGACCATACTCTTAAGTGAAATAAGTTAGACACACATGTTTAAATACTTCTTTATTTTTCTGGTGTGAGAAACTGAAAGTGTAAATAATGACCAACATCTATAATAGATATTGGGAAATGGAAAGAAAATGTTCAAATGGGAAACAGAGCTAGGGAGGGGAGAGGAAAGAGACAGGAAGTGAGAGACAAGGAAAAAAAAGGCAAGAAATAGAAGCAAAACTTTTGTAAATAAGGAGGGAAAAGGGGATAAAGGGAAGGGAGGGGGAGGGGGAACAAAGAAGCAGCAAGATTTATCATGTACAGATACAAATTCCCCATGATGAATGTGATCATCATATGTATCTAAAATGTACCAGTACAATTTAAAAATTACACACACACATTTAGGTATCAGAATGTCTCAGGCCCTCTGGAGGGTTAGACAAGATAGTAGCCACGGGAACACTTCTTTGCCAGGCATGGAGTAGTTCCTTATTTGTTGGACATTGATTCCTTTGCCTCTGAGTCAACTTTCTATTACTTCCACAAACACCTGAAGTAATTAACCTATACACAAAAATGGTTTATTTTAGCTCACAGTTTTAGGGGCTTTAGTCTATGGTTGCTCCTTTTACTTTGAGTTCAGCAACACTTTGTGGCAGGACTGCATAGCCAAGCAAAACCCCTTTCTTAGTTGAGAAGAGAAAGAGAGGAGACTGGGTCCTCCTCAGGTGCCATGTTGGGGAGCAAGACTTCGCCATGCAAACTATTGGACCCTTTCAGTGTTTATGGATTTACCTTATTTTAAGGCTTCTCTTTGCAGGCATTCCTCTTGTCATTATTTTAACATGTCTTCGTTTATCTCTGAAGGAATAATCATTTGTGGCAATCTGTATTGGTTATTTCTATTGCTACTTGGCATGTTCCCAAAGAAACAAACCTATACCATGATAGGAAATTCATTCCAGAAACCAAGTAGTTTTATATTCCTTAGAATAATTATTGACTTGAACTACCCTTCTATGTCCTAAAATAATCTTTTGACTTTCACAACTCCTAATACATATGCTTTAACAAAAGAGAGATAAGGATTAATTTGACAGGTTTATCAGTGACTTTTAAATTAATCTACTGGCACTCTGGGATATCGAGAACATACCTTCTCCAGGCAACTACAGTAGGATTCTGTTCATCTGTATGTACACAATGATGAAGGAGGGCTGGAAAAATTTGAAGTTAAGTTTCCTGAGACATTTAAGGTCTTCTAGCATTTACTATAGTGTGTATATATGTAACCCATTGTATGTTCTGCAATATGTTATATCATGTGTAATTCAGTTTTTGACAGTGGTGTGGAAGAAATAGGATGTTTTGATTTGAAATTGTCTATAAAATTTCCTTGCCTACTTAAAATATGTTAGCTTTTATATTACATTGGATCTTTCAAAATGTAGCTTTTCCCTTAAAACTTCTATGCTCTGGTGATTCGTGTTCAATGTATTGTAATATTTGGTCTTAGTAGTATATTTTTTAAATAAGTTGAAATCAGTTCAAATTAATTATACATGTAAAGCCAGGGATTTAGCTCAGTAGCATGTGACTGCCTGGCAAGCAGGGGACTGTGAGTTCAATCCCTGGTACCAAAGTATACATGTGAAGTCCATTTGTTTCCTTGGTCTGATCATTTCTGCTCCTTCTGTATCTTAGCTTCTTGACTGTGAATGGCGTAACTCGTCATTAGAAATGTCTCTAGCAATCTGAGGCTCTTCTCTTTGAGGCCATTACATTGACTGTGCACAGTGTAAAAGGGTGACCTTCATATGGGAACCCAGCTCTTCCTAAGTACTTTTCTTACTGCTTAGTAGTCAGGGTTTTTTGGGTGTTTTATAGTTTTATGCTTTATGATTGCTGCCAGTGACTGTTTCTTCTTGCTTCCTTTTACAATCCACTTCTGTGTTACTGTCTGTGAAATTCATGTTGTGTCAGTCAGTTTTGTGTTACTACAATGAAATACCTGATACAACCAGCTTAGAAAAAGAAAAGGGTTATCTTGGCTCACAGCTTTGGTGGTTCCTACTCATGATCAGTTGATTCCATTGCCTTGGGGCTGTAATGAGAAGCTTATGGTGGCAGGGAGGGAACACATAGATAGAACAAACTGCCAACTTCATAGATGGAAAATGAAAACAAGGAAGGGGTCACAGTCCCCCCAAACCCCCAAAGGTATGTTTGAATGACATAAGACCTTCTACTAGGCCCACCTCTTAAAGGTTCTACCACTTCTCATTAGCATCATGGGCTAAAGATCAAGTGTTAATCACTGGGGCTTTGGGGAACATTTACAATCCAAATGATAGCCCTGACCACTGAGAACTGAGACCTTACTGTATTTACAACTCTAAAATCATCACAGCTGTGTATAAATGGTGTGAATTTAGGGCATTGAACAAATTCAATGGCATCTTCCCTTTTCTTGTGCATCTCTTTTTAGTTGCTGCTTCAACCACCTGTGAGAAATTAGAAAAAGCCAGGAATGAGTTGCAAACAGCATATGAAGCATTTGTCCAGAAGCTAAACCAGCAGCACCAGACTGATCAAACAGAGCTGGAGAGTCGGCTTAAGGAATTTTACACTGGGGAGTGTGAAAAGCTTCAGAACATTTACATAGAAGAAGCAGAGAAGTATAAAGCTCAATTGCAAGAGCAGGTCTGTGCCTCTGGGACAGAAGCTTATTCTCATCGTGGCTGCTAACTTGAATTCTGATTGCTGTTCACATTTTTTGATGAGTTTTTCTTAGTCCTTTAGTAGGAGGGCAAGTTTTAGTTGAAATTTTTTCTTGTGCTCAAAATGCTGTCCATATGTTGACTTGAAAAGATAAAATTTAAGACTGTCCTTAATGCCACT